>VDFB02122725.1:0-43661 GCA_007258455.2 Sequoia sempervirens
CCTACCTAGACAACTCTCTCTCTCTCTTAAAATTATCCCTCCCTCTAAATACATACATACATACATACAAGAAAACATACATACATATAGACATACATACATACATACATACAAGCATGCATACATATTTACATATAATATTACATACATACATATACATACACTGATACATACATACATATACATTCACGGATACATACATACAAGAATACATACATACATACAATCATGCATGCATACATACATACATACATGTTATGCATGCATACATACATATACACATGTCATACAAGCATACAAACACACAAACATACAAATATATATATATATACATGCATTTAATATACTAGCATTTAACACAAAAAGGGACATAACACGAACATGTTATAATGGGCTCGCATTATGTCTTGCTAGGAAATTCTTGGGCACAAACACAAAAAAACATGTCAAAACTATGAAATAACGTGAGCATGTTAAACACACTCGCATTATTTATTACTTTGGGAATCCACAATCCTTAGGCTTGGTATTTTCTTTGGAATATCAACCCAAAGTCTTGGAGTGCCTTCCCAACGTCCAAAGACATGTTTTTGCAAATTCTACAATATTTCACATAATTGTTTTCATTCTAAGCATCAAGTTTGCATGTGTTTCAAGGTCAAACAAATCAAACACCTGGGTAATGTTAGGCTCTCTCTTATCTATCTAATGATGTAAATTTTTTTACATTTTACAATGTTAAGCCTTTGATCTATAATTTATTTTGTTTGTGTGTCTATTTTTTGGCAAAAACCAATGTTTGGTGTTTTTTTCATTTAAAATTAACCATTCATCAAAATTTCAAATAAATTACATTTTTAGAAACTAGACTCCATTCTACACATATTTAAAAAAAATGATTTTCAATTAATTTTCAAAATTTATATTGGTAGAATGGCCAAAATTCTATTTTTCAAGAAGTGTCCACATTGAAAATTAGTAAAAAATCAAATATTCATTAAAAAATATTCAGAAAAATCAGACATAAACTACATATTGTTAGCTAATTTCTCACCGAAGCGATTTTGAAAATACTAAAAAAAAAAAAATCTTTTGAGGGAGCCACAAAAGTTGCTATGTTATATTTTTTTGACAAAAATAGTACCAATTTATGTGGCCCCCTCTTTTGAACCCCTTAATCTCTACCATTTTTTAAAAAATAGTAGTTTAGAAAGTAGACTTGGAGCAATACGATCCTTGTTTTTGTTTCATCTCAAAATTTTGAACGTAACTATCCTCAATTTCATGTCCAAGGTCAGTATTTTCTGATTTCAAAAAAAAAGTGGCCACTTAAGCCCCCTTTTTGGCCCCCCATCGTTTTGCACTTACCCCTAGATTGTGTTGGACAAACTGTCAAAGCTTAATCCTTGTTACAAACAAATAGCCACATTCCACGTCATGTTGGAACGATTGAACCTTGATCCTTTATTTTTCATTTATTTCTTAGTCTTTGATAGGATATGATTACGTATCTTTGTCATTGCTACATACATAAGTGTCTTGAATGTCTACTTTAGTGTGAGTTTTTCTTAGGGGAAAACTCTCACTAAAGTGGGGGCAAAATGTAGTGTCGAAAAAAGTAACCCTTTTTCACACTTAATTTGAGAATGAATAACTAATGTTAAAATGGACTTAATTGTGCCTTATTTAGGGTGTTGTAAAGTTTTTTCTTACACTTTCACACCAATCTAGGGATTTATTAATTAATTGAGGTTAATTAGAGCTTATTTGGCCCCTTAAATTCAAATCCAAGCCTTATTATATTTTTTGAAGGATATATCCTAACACTCATTAATAATATTGCATGACATTTAATTTTACAAGGTTTTGAGTCCTAGGATAGTGACCTAGGACCCATTCACCACCTGGAAAATGGGTCCTCACTATGTCCTAAAACCCCCCTTTCACATATTATTTCACCTCCCCGAAGATTGGTCCTAGTTGACTATGTTAGGACCCATTTGCCCAAGGTGGAAAATGGGTCCTCCTTACCTAGGACACCCATTTTTAAGCTTATTTGTAGAGGAATTTTAGTGATTTTGAATCCTAGATCTGATTGTAGCTTGTGTTATTTGAATTTCCAGATTAAATATTAAGTTTAGTATAAATATAAGGTTAATTCACTATGTTTCATAACTAAATCTTCATAAGAAATCAAGAGTAATTTCACAAGAGCATTATAGAGAATTCAAGAGCATTTCAAAGACATTCAAGGGTAGATTATCAAGGTTTTATTGCAACAATTGAAGATCATATCATCATGTCAAAGATATAGTGCATCATGCATGTAGTTGAGCTTATGTGTTGATGTAGCATTGAAGATCCAAGTCAAGCATTGTTTCATATCCAATTCAAGATCAAGATCTACATTCTTCATAGCCACTTCATGCTAGATTGTTGATTTACATTACAAGACTTCATCCAATGTATCCTTGTATCATTGTTTCATGTTTCATTGTTTCATCATAAGGTTTAATTACCTAAATAGGGTTTGACCAAGGAAAACCTTTATTCCCTAACAAACAACATTCTTTCTTCTCTCTTGATGTGTGATTGCATATTTTAGGTTGAAGATCAAGCGGAGAACAAAATTTGCAAAAGTTGTCATGTTCCAAAGTTGTAAAAGTTGTCAACTATCTTTCAAGATCATGAAAACAAGGCTACAAAATTTGTTTGACTTTTGGGATTTGGTTACCTAGGAGATGGGAGTGTAGACATTGAACATAACCCATAAATCAGTTTTTAGAAACCCTAATAAGGACCCATTTTCCACTAGGTGAATGAGTCCTCAGTGACCCCTGAAACATCACTTTTTCAACAAAGTACACATTGTTTTGACATCTTAAAACCTCCCTTGTTGTTATAATAGTTAGGTTTGGTTTATGATATTTATTGGCATCATATATTCCACATAATTGTATGTCTCATAGTGAAAATTCGTGGCTCGTCATCTTGTCGATTCATCTTGATCAGCCCTAGGTTCATATTAAACAAAGTTCATCTACACCCCTTATACCTCAAACTTACTTGATTTTTTCTTAAAACAAAAACCTTTGTGGTGCAATTCCAAATAGCTTTTTCAGCCCCAATTGGAATATTTATTCATCACTTGAGTAGTTAAATACTTTGGAAATAGTTTTTTTTTTTTCCTTTTTAAGAACCATATTCCTTTTATATAGAATGATAGCTAGAACTGATGATTAGAAATTACTCTTAAAAAATAATTGTTAGTAATGGAATTATACATTACAACTACTAATACTAAATTTCATAGAAAATGGTGTGTCTTAATATGTGGCCATCTCTTTCTTCCTCACAATATTATTTCTCTTTCCTCTTATAGATGCGTTGCTACCATGTTAAAAATGGTAAGCACGTATATTTTTTTGAGGAATAAGTGTCTATATTACCATTTATAAAAATTGTGTTATACATATTCACAAAAAAAGGTGGGTGGAAAGAATCACACCTTGAGAGTCCAAATGGGGCATCAACCTAGAATAAAAAAACTTTACATAAATATATTAAGTGGTGAGAGAAACATCACTAGGAGGAGATGGTTCCTAGTCATCTATTTTTCCCTATTCATTAGAAGGGTATGAAGTGTCCATATGAGGGTACCAACCATAACTAATATTATCATTTTTTCATCTTTATTAGCATCATGAATAGGAGAAATAACAATGTCCAACTTAGGAAACTTGCTAAAGTTTAACCAAATAGCAATCCCATGACCAAACAACAAGGGGGAATAAAAATGGAAAGTAGTAAAATATGATCATCATTGAGCATAATCTATTATCACAAGAGGTGAAGAGGCATGAGAATGAGCATACTAGTTGTCATGAGTATACTAGTTGTGCCCTTGCCCATGAGATGGTGAATGAACTCAACTAGAGGTAGGAGCTGGAGAGACTTTAGAGATATTACATTGTAAGATCCTCTAATTATCCAACAACACGAAGAAGTGAGAAACTTCAAGTGCAACTTTATTGGTTTGCACCCAAATTTTCATAAGCACATTTAAAAATCATGGCTTTAGTATAAATCAAGAAATTAGGATCAATAGAATTTCTAGAGAAGAGAGCAACATTTATATCCTTTTAAATATTAAATGTAATTTCCACCTTAAGAACATGCCAAATTTGAGTATATATGTAAGTGATTCTAGGCTAATCCTATAACAACATGTGCTAAGAAAAAGGTTCAAGCCAAAAGGGCCTAAAAACATGATGGATTAAATTCTAGCCACTTGAGCTTTACAAAAAAAAGTATAATAGATGCTTGAGGGATTCCTAATGACCATAGAATAGATATTAGGAATCTTCGACCCCAAAATGGGTTAAACTAGAACAAATAGGAAGAACTTGAGAAAGAAAACATCAAGCAATTTAATCAATCTTTGGCTTAAGAATTGCTAACTAAATTGTGAAAAATATATGTTTCCAAACATTAACAAAGAATATAGAATCCATATGGTTTTCGACAAGCACCATAGGAAATTGAGGAAAAATCCAAGAATAGCCTCTGTGAGCCTTATAATTGCAAAATGGTGTATTGAGGTACCACTTCCAATCTTTCCACTATGGCTTGCTATATTGAACTCTAATTTTGTGAATAATATATGGAGGAATCATATTAATAATTTTTTTAAAATTTTCACGATTCTAGTTTGATAATTGAAAATTCTCTTTGGCTTCAATCCAAGATTAAAAAAAATGGGTCATTTAGAAAAAAGAGATCTAGAAAGGCCATGATCCCCCTTTTAAAAAACATCAAAGCATAGACCTAATGAGTCTTTACAAGAGGATGAACTTGGTAATTTAAAATATAAGACCACTAGATAGACTACTAATTAATAGAAATCCCATTATGAAAATTCAGTACCTTTCCAAAGGAGTCAACAGTTCATGGTTTCCTAAGCTCTCCAAATAATTTTCATCACAAAAGTACATTAAATTTGAATAGAATCTTTCATTTAATCAAGATGTTTTGAATTTTGAAACCCTTTACAAACATGTCTCCTAGAAGGGAAACCAAAATAAATGGCACACCATAATTTTTCATTCTTTATTACCTTCTAAAGCTCAAATGATCCACTTCACACAAGCCAAATCATGGTGTTGAGTGAAAATTAGACCTAAACCTTCAAAATAATGCCAGAGATAATAATACTCCCATGATAAATGATCAAAGCATTTATGATCATTAGAGGAGACCCAAATAAAG
Organism: Sequoia sempervirens; assembly: GCA_007258455.2. NCBI lineage: Eukaryota > Viridiplantae > Streptophyta > Pinopsida > Cupressales > Cupressaceae > Sequoia > Sequoia sempervirens. The sequence goes on from VDFB02122725.1 coordinate 5,269, forward strand.
TCTCTGAGAATATTTTCAAGCTTCTAATAGGAGGCTTTAAAATGGACCTAGCAAGAAGAAGAATAAACCTAAGTGGCCACTAGGATCTTTGAGAAAATCTAAAACTTCCTTGGTAGAGGTAAATGTTTAGTAACCCATCAAGACAACTTATTCTCAATTTTGGATAAAATTATTTTCAAAAGGAGCATCTAGAGAAGCTTAAAAAGTAAAGGGAATGTTTAGATGAAAATTTCTCAATGATCTATCAATTTTTACTCAAAAGAATTAAGCCAAGGAGACTTAAAGAGGAAATATTTCCTATAACATTGATTTTTATACCATTGAACATTAGAACCTAAAGCTTTAAAAAGATATCTAGGAAATGGAGAGCTTGATTGATATTTGTCTCTTCTAGAAGAGTAAGAAAAGAATCATCAACAAGATGACCACTCAATAATTGAGTTGTGGAATTGGATACACAGATTCCTTTGACCAATAGTTTCATTATGAAAAAGGTCAAAAGGTAGCCAAAACCCTCAATAGAAAGCACATAAAGAGAAATAGCTAAAGAAAACTCTTGGTGAAAATAATTAAAGAGGCCAAAAGAATTGGATTGATGACCATTGATAATGAGACAAGTTAGGGCATAAAAATTTTATGTAGATGCACAAAATGAGGGCCAAATCCTAAAGAGCATGGTGAGGAAAAAAGTCCACCCAATGTAATCATAAGCTTTAACAAAGTCAAATTCAATTAAAATAGATTCTTAATTAGATTGTCATGCCCATTTCATACCTTCCAAAATCACAATACTATTATTAAAAATGTTGAAAGGTGCAAGACAACTGAGACAGGGAGTGAATCAGTTGTCACCAATCTTAATCACAGATCTCAAACAATTATCAACTTCAAATACACTTTATTTTGTTATTAAGTATGAACATGAAATGTAAATAACATAAAGCAATATCAACACAAGAAACACCAGATTTAACTGGAAAACCCAATAAGGGAAAAACCATGGTGAGGATTAACTCACAATATAAAGTAATTCCAAAACCAATTACAAAGAGGCTCACTGCCCAAGAAGGACTCATTGTCCAAATACAAGGCTCACTGCCTAAAGATAGGACTCACTGTCCAACAAGGAGGCTCACTACCCACAAATACAAAAATTAACATAAAAAATCCACCCAAACAAATTACACACATCTACAACCTTGATCAGAAGATTGCAGACACCATCAACTCACTGCTTTCAGGAATCTGACACATTAAAGTATCATTTCCTTAATTCACTTTTGCACAATCTTTCTTCTCACACTTGTGGCATGTTTGATACATCAATCTATAACATCTTGACTTGTATTTATACCATCTTCAACCTTAGCAACTTTCTCCGAGGTTGGCTACACACACTTCATATTTCAAATTCAAGTTAGGTCAGCAACTCAACACTCCCATGGTGGAAGAGAATGAGATTAGACCTAACCAACACTTAACCAAGACCCAAAACAATGTCTCAGATCAATCACATGCTTCCTCAAATGATACTTATCTTTCACATGACGTGTAGACACCACATCAACCAAACCTAATGAAAACATCAATGAACTATGAAGTACACGCTTCCGCAACATGAAGATAACATGCGGACCACATAACACACTTCACCATACATTGGAACACATCTCAAATTCCTTCATATTAATTTGCAACAAATGCAACCTTCATACACATAATACTTTCAATCAATCCTTTTAGACTGTATAGACACACATAGCAACTCTAAAACTAGTCTTCCAAAGCACCAAACCACAAACACCTTTGATAAGATACATATGACATCATTACAAGCCTTCTTCCAGATCCACAAGGCCTAAAACAAACCAGTGGATGATTGTAGAGTAGAAAAATTTCTCCCTATCCACAGATAAACAACTCTTCCAGACTAGTTCACACATCGATGAACACAACTTTTACTCTCCATCAAACTAGAAGCTCTAATCTAGGATATATCACCAATAGATGCTCATAAACAATACTTCAGATTCACACAAGCATAGGATCGACACAAAAGAAATGCAGAGCACATACCAAAGCACATTTTGAACACACACAACTTTTTCTTCACTATTTCTCAAAAGAACTTGATAATCTCATCATATCAACACACCTGCAACACCATAAAGATAGCTCCATGTACTCACAACATCTCAGTAGTATCTCAACTATACATGCACAACCTGTAATCACTTGATTCCCTTCTCTGCAACATCTTGTACTATGTTGAAATCAATGACAACACCACCATACTCATTCATACTTGCAACAATCTCCCCCTTTGGCATTGATGGTAACACATGATGTGAAAAACTATCAAAGACAACATCTATTCCACTCCTGCACTCTCCTTTTTTTTTTAGATTAGATAGCCTACAAAAGATTCCTGCACTCTCAATACTCTCTCTTCCACATGACTTTCTCTCCCCTTTTTCTTTCACTAATTTTCACATGACTCTCTCTCCCCCTTTGACATCAATGGAAAATAATTTGATCACTCTCCCTTAGGAGTGCACCCATATATCTCATACTGCAAAAAAGATACTTCTTGCTCCCCCTGAGGAGTAGACCTCAGTCATCAGTCCAGACAAATGAGAAATTTGTAGATCCACTAGACCAATGCACCTCCATGTGCACCTAGTTCAAAGAAAGAGGGGCAGTAACCCCCAACTTCTCCCTAAGATAATCAAAAGTATCTTTCGAAAGAGCCTTAGTAAATATATCTATAATTTGATCCTTTGTAGACACATACTCCAGTTTGACTTCATTCTCCAATACCTTCTCTCTCAAGAAATGATATATGATAGATATATGTTTTTTTCTTGAATGCATTACTTGATTCTTTGAAATGTTTATAGCACTTGTATTATCATAGAAGATACAGATAGGATCATCACACATCACTCCTATGTCCTTCAATGTTTGCTTCATCCACAAAACCTGTGTGCAGCAAGATGTTGTAGCTATGTACTCAACTTCTGTAGTGGATAAAAAAGTTGAACCCTATTTCTTGCTTATCCATGAAACCAATCTTCCTCCATGAAAGAATGCACCACCACTTGTACTCTTTTGATCATCTACACAACCAGCCCAATCTATATCAGTGTAAGCACTCAAAGTGAAATCAGTATCCTTAGGATACCATATGCCATAATCTAGAGTGCATTTTAGATATTTAGCTTCTTCATAGTTGTAACATGTGCTTATTTAGGTTCTACTTGAAATCTGGAAACCAAGCATATTGCATGCATGATATCTGGTCTAGTAATAGTAAGATACAACAGTCCACTAATCATAGATTTGTGCATGCTTTGATCTACTTGAGGAGAATCATCATCTTTACTTAGTTTGCATCTAGTCACGATAGGGGTACAAACCAGTTTGGAGTCATCCATTCCAAACTTCTTCAACAACTCTTTAACATACTTTGATTGTGAAATGAATATGTCTTTATCATTTTGATTCACTTGAAGTCTAAGGAAGAAATTCAACTCACCAATCATAGACATTTCAAACTCTTTTTGCATCTCCTATGCAAATCTTTTGCACATACCTGCATTTCCTCTAAAGATAATATCATCAACATACACAACCACTATCAACATTTTGTTTCCTTAAACTTTGAAATAAATATTACTATCTGTAGAGCTTTTGTTGAACCCTTGCTATGTCAAAAACTTGTCCAATCTTCCATACCATGCTCTGGGAGCCTATTTAAGTCCATATAATTCCTTTTTCAGCTTACAAACCATATCCATTTTATCTAATAACTAAAATCCCTCTAGTTGTTCCATGTACACTTCTTCTTCCAATTCTCCATTCAAGAATGTAGATTTGACATCCATCTGATATACCTTAAAATATTTGTGACCATAAAATGTCAAAAACATCCTAATAGCCTCCATTCTTGCCACTAGGTCAAATATCTCCTCAAATTCTATTCCTTCAACTTGTGAATAGTCTTTGCATACAAGCCTTGCTTTATTTCTTACAACTTCACCATTCTCATTCATCTTATTCTTGAACACCCACTTTGATCCAATTATGTTCTTGTTCACAAGTCTAGGAACCAATTCCCATGTTTTATTCTTCTCTATTTTTTGTAACTCCTCTTTCATTGCTCTAACCCAATTCTCATCTTTGTATGCTTCACACACAGACTTAGGCTCTATCTTTGAAAGTAAACACATATTTACCTCAGTTGCCACCACTTTTCTTCTTTTCTTTACACCTTCACTCTTGTCTCTAATTATTTGTTCTTCTGGATGATTTTTTTGTACATACTTTGGAGTCTTAGGAGCAGGTTTCAGAGCTTCTTCTTTTACTTTTCCATGGATAGGCTCATCTCGTTCAACTTCACTTATTTCAACCAGTTTGTGCATATCTTCATCAACTTTTACATTTGCACTCTCAACAATCTTCCTCAATCTTTTATTAAAGCATCTATAAGCTTTGCTACTAGTTAAATATCCAAGGAAAATACCTTCATCACATCTAGCATCAAACTTTCCAAGGTTCTCATCATCTCTTTTAATATAATATTTTCTTCCAAACACCTTGAAGTACTTCACAATAAGAATTTTTCCAAACCATAACTCATAAGGAGTCTTTATGTTGTTACCTCTAATCTGAACTATGTTAAGAATATAAAAAACAGTGTGAATTGCCTCTCTCCAGTATACATTATGTACATTTTCTTCTTTCATCATAGTTCTTGTAGCCTCTTGAAGTCTGATTCTTCCTCTCAACAACTCCATTCTGCTGAGGAGTTCTAGGAGTAGAAAATTGTCTCTTTATGCCATGCTCTTAAAAAAATGTATTAAACTCATAGGAAGTGAATTCTCCACCTCTATCAAACCTTAAACATTTGATTCTCAGCTTCACATAATTCTCTACTCTTTCCTTGAACACTTTGAATCTATCCAGACCTTGACCTTTCTCCCTAAGAAATGTAACCCATGTCATTCTAGAATAATCATCAATCAAAAGCATGAAATACTTGTCACCATTAAGAATTTCTATTCTTGTGGGACCACAGAGGTTTGTATGAACCAATTCCAACATTCTGGTAGTTGATTGATCTTTTCCTTTAAAACTGCATCTTTTTTTTTTCCCAAATGACAACTTTTGCAAACAGTATTGGAAGGCTTTGTAATTTTAGGAAAATCCCAGACAACCTCTCTTGAACTAATCCTGATTAGATTATCAAAGTTTAAATGTCCCATCCTTTGATGCCATAGCCAAATTTCATTAACTTGAGATACAAGGAACTAACCATCAACACCTTTAAGCTGATAAATTTTTCCATATGTTCTTGCAACAACTGCAGTTTTGGACCCTTTTCTGTTCTCACAAGTATTATCCTAGAACACAAGCTTAAATCCTTTGCTACACATTTTTCCAACACTCAAAAGATTATTCCTTAAGCCCTTAACATAATAGACATCATCAGTATTTTGTTTTCCATCAAAGCTAATTGTTCCTTTCCCAACAATCTTTGCACTAGAATCATCTCCAAACATGACTAATCCACCATCATACTTCTCAAGTTTAGTAAACTTATTTTTATCTCCGGTCATGTGATTTGAGAAGCCATTGTCAATCACCCAATAGTCTTCATCTTGTCTAGCATGAAAGGTATTAACCAAAGTACATTCCATCTATTCCTTCTCGTTCTCCAGACCACTTTCCCTTGAGCATCTTCTAGAGTTAGTAGACATTGATTTATTCTCTAAGGCTAGAAAAAAGAATTCATCATTATCACCCTCAAAATCATATTCATCATCAAAAATTCCAACATCTTCTCTAACATAGTATAATCTCTTGAACTTCTTATCCTTTTTTACTTTATTGTCTTTGTTCTTCTTGTGTACAACTCTATTTGGACATCTTGAAGCATAGTGACCAATATTTCCATAACTAAAACATTTAAAAGATAACATACCTTTGTACTTACCAATATCTTTCTTCAACTTCCTTGTAAAATTTGCTTCCAAATCCTCTGAAGCATCACTATCTAGATCATCTTTTGTCTTAGTGGCTTTAAAGGTTGTTTCTGTCTTCTCCTTTTCTTTTCCAAACTTCCTCATTTCAAATGCAGTCAAGGTGCCAAACAGTTGTTCTTTAGTAAATTTCTTAGGATCATATACTTCTTCAATGGCTAAAACCTTATCACCGTAATTCTCTAGTAGAGTCATCAAAATCTTCTCAATTACATATTTATCAGTCACCTTGATTTTTCACTTTATTCACTACAATATCAACCCTCTGAAAATAACTTGCAATATCTTCACCTTCTTCCATTTTCAAGTTCTCATATTTGCACTTAACTCACAATATAAAGTAATTCCAAAATTGATTACAAAGAGGCTCACTACCAAAGGGCTCACTTCCCAAGAAGGACTCACTTTCCAGATACAAGGCTCACTGCCTACAAATAGGACCCATTGTCCAACAAGGAGACTCACTGCATATAGATACGAAAATTAACAAAAAAAATCCAGCATAACAAATTACACACATTTGTAGCCTTGATCAAAAGATTGCAAACACCATCAGCTCACTGCTTTTAGGAATCTGACACATTAAAGTACCACTTCCTTAATTCAATTTTGTACACTCTTTCTTCTCACACTTGTGGCATGTTTGATACATCAATACATAACATCTTGACTTGTATTTATACCATCTTCAACCTTAGAAACTTTCTCCAAGGTCGGCTACACACACTTCATATTTCAAATTCAAATTAGGTCGGCAACTCAAAATTCTTGCGGTGGAAGAGAATGAGAGCAAACCAAACCAACACTTAACCAAGACCCAAAACAATGTCTCGGATCAATCACACACTTCCTCAAATGATACTTATCCTTCGCATGGCATGTAGACACTGGGTCGGCCAAACCTAATGAAAACACCAATGAACTATGAAGTACATTCTTTCGCAACGTGAAGATAACATATGGACCACATAACACACTTCACCATACACTGGAACACATCTCAAATGCCTTCTGATTTATCTATAGCAAATGCAACAACCTTCATACATAGAATACTTTTCATCAGTCCATCTAGACTATATAGACACACACAACCCTGAAACTATTCTTTCAAAGCACCAAACCATGAACACCTTTGATAGGATACAGATGACATCATTACGAGCCTTCTTCCAGATCTGCAAGACCTGAAACAAACCAGCAAAGGACTACGAAGCATAAACATTTCTCCCAATCCATAGATAAACAACTTTGCCAGACCAACTCACACACCCATGAATGCAACTTTTACTCTCCATCAAACCAGAAGCTCTAATCTAGGATATACCACCAACAAATGTCCATAAACAATACTTCAGATCTACACAAGCATAGGATCAACACAGAAGAAATTTGGAGCACATTCTAAACACACACAACTCTGTTTTCACTATTTCGCAAAATCACTTGATAATCTCATCATATTAGCACACCTAGAACACCATAAAGATAGCTTCATGTACTCACAACATCTTAGCAGTATCTCAAATATACATGCAAAACCTGGAATCACTTGATTCCTTTCTCTACAACATATTGTATTGTGTTAACATCAATGACAACACCACCATACGCATTCATACTTGCAACAAAAAATATATTTGGACTTAATAAATCCTATTTTTTCATGAGAAGAAAATTAAGGATGAAGATGGTGCAAATTTAGTGTCAAATCCTTGGATATGATATTATAAGAAATATTCAACATAATCAACCTCTAGTTGTAGATATTCTTAGAGTCGCCAGATTTAGGTATGAATTTTATATTTTCTTTATTGATAATTTTTCTTAAGGAATTAGAGTGAATAGATTAAAGGTAAACATAATCAATATCCTCACAAACATAATCCCAAAGGGCCTTGTAAAATTCATAAGGAAAACCATCATAGCCAAGAGATTTTTCATTAGACATAGTAAAAATAACTTATCATAGATCATCAATGGAGAGCAATTGATTACAAAAACCTTGCTAAGAGGAAAAAATCCAATAAGAAACAACCTTGAGGTTCTCTTTTAAATCTTTCTCTCATTTAGGAGAATTCTCTTAAACTTTGAACACCTACTCATAGTGCCTAACAAAAACATGGAGAATATAAGGAAGTTCTTTGAAAAACTAACAAACATCCCTAATTTTTTTGATACCTTGACTAGTGTGTCAAGAATGAATATTTTGAAAAAACTCTCCAACTCCAACAAATGTAATCAATCTTTAATCTAGGCATCTCTAGTTGAATTATTATTAAGAGTTTTATTTTGATGGTAGAGCTTAACCACCTAGAACTACAACAAAGGAGAAAAGGGGTTGGCTTCAAGCTTGATGGTTACTTGGTGTCCTTGTATGCACAACAATAAAATTGATTCAAGTAGTGACTACAAATATTGAGGAAGAGGGAGGTGTGTTTGATATCTCCATTCCACTAGTTAATCCAACCTGTCTACTCAAAAATCCTAGGCTCAAGATTCCACACATAAAAAATATGGTCCAATGTGGGTTGATGAGTTAGAAAAGAGGTATTTGGGAAAAAACTATGACTTGCTAGTCTTCAAATAAGTAATTTTTTATTTAATACAAAATTAGATGGGACTATGATAAAAAAAAGAATAAAGTCCAACAAAGGATCCACTAGAAGAGGAAAATAGATGGAAAAAGAGAAAAATATTTAGCAAAATTCATGGTATTATCAAGCCATTTGTATACTTTGTTAGACCCAACCCTAAAATTTATCCATTTAAACCAATGTGGATGAGTATTGTGGTGGCCTTTATTGGGATAAAAAAAGGCCCAATTTATCATGTATGAAATACTAGGCTTTCTTTCCATCAATTGTCTAATGCATGGGAAGAGAGTTATATTTATCATAATCCATATCAAAAATATTAAATTATTTGCACAAAATTTGAGTGGTAACATTCATTGAATTGATGACCCAATGCCACAACAAAAACATTTCAATAGTATCATTGGAAGCATAAACATTAATAATATCAAAAGAATGATTTTAATATTAAAAAGGGTCCAAATAATCTAATTGGGTGGGTCACACTCATGATCAACCAAATTCATGTGCCACATAAAAGAGAGAAAAGTGACAACCCCTCCAATACTTGCATTAAGATTGATGTAGGATAAAAATTAGCTAGAAAAATAACACAAGTAGCAAAAAGATACCCTAATTTATGCTAAATTTGCCAACTCCTAGAAGGTTGGAATTATGTATGTGAGGGGAATTTATTTTCAAGTCCCTATGGAGGTGATTGTTGTGGCGACAAGCATCTAGATGGAAGGGATTCACAACCCTAAAAAAGTGAAAGTTAATTACCACGATGTCATGAACTAGTTCTTAGAAAGGGGTGAAAAAATCAATAGGTTATAGAATGACTTCAACATCGAGGACCTCCCTAATGTTTGGAAAAGAGTGGTTGAAGTGTTGATGAGGTATATCATGTTGTAGGTTCATTATAAAAGATTTTGTTCCAAGCTCTTCCCTATGCTCAACCCTTTCAGGCATGATGTTAAAGTGAAATTTTCTTTTTGGATCTATTCCTCATTAGAATATCTTATCCCATAAAATTTTTTGAATGAGAAATAAATCCCCCTACACTAGAGGTTAATTTATTGTCTATATCACTACAACATAGCTCTAACCACAATTCCCACTCCTTGGTTGCACATATATATATATATATATATATATATATATTCCTTCACTTTCCCACTCGGAGGAGGGACCCACTCCCAAAAGGAAAAATTCTAGTATACCCCACCCATCTATGTTCTTTGGCTCTCAATGGACAACCTCTACCCACACTTATCTTGTGGACCCTCACCTTTCCAATTATGGGCTAAAAATCACATGATATGGACTTTAGGAAACCCCTGTATAGTCCTCTCTATTCCTCTTTTGAGTAGGAAAATTCCCCACCCAACTCCCCAGACCAAGGCCCTAGCCTGCTACTTTCCCTACTAAATCTAAAGGAAATAATACTCTTTATCACTACTCCCCTAGCCCTCCTAAAGATCACCCCATTTTGGAGGATCCTGCTAACATTGCTACCCCTTTGAGACACTCCCATGTGTTAAAAAATAGCACTTTTTCTATTGGAGTCCATGCTAGTCATAGCTTGCAAAAGACTAATCCCACATGTCCCATGAAGGAATCCCCTAACTACATATCTTGTGTTAAAATGGAGGAGAAGCTCAACACCTTATGCAAGGCTATTAACATTCAAAATAAAATCCTCAAGTGGCAATGTAAAATGTCATCTGGCCAAAAGGAAAATTGATAGCCTGGAAGACATTACCTTGTTTGAGGCCAAGGTTTGGCAAGATGAGGAGGTTGATGAGGATGTGTGGGAGTACATGAGTAGGATGGTGGAGAATTTTCACAAATGGGGGCACTTAGACAAGGAGGTGGATTCCTTGAAAAAGAACTAGGAAAACATTTTGAGAAACATGAAAGAAATTATACATTTCAACAATGAAATAGTCAATAATACAACTACCACTCTATAGGTATTTTAGGTTGATCTAGAGAAAAGAAAAACCAAAATCCTTGGAAGTTAAAGAGACCACTGCCAATATCACTTCTTCTCATATTAGGCCTACTAATAGAACCCACACAAAAAAGGAGACCAAAATTAATTATATTGCTTAGTCTAAAGATATTCAAGCCAAAGGTTATGTGCAGAGAAGAAAACCTGAGGTTTCTTTTGAGGAGAAAATGAAATTCTTGAATCATGAGTGATATGCCATTGGTGGCCTGAAGCTACTTGTTGATATGTAGTTGGTCCATGTTATTATTTTGTTGTGTATAGTGCTCTCTATTGATTTTTCTTGGTTTTACTTTCTTTTTTTTAGTTTCTTTTTTGTCTCACTTCTGGGGAGACCCATCTCCTTCACCTCTATGGTTTTTTTGTAATGGGTCTAGGCCCTTTTCCTATGCTTATCTCAATCAAAACTCAAGTAGCAGAAAGAAAAAAATCGTTGTTATTAACCTCCTACAAGAAAAGAAAATCTAGTGCTAAAAAAAATTGAACATCTTTCATAACATTCTTCTTATGGAGGTCAATAAAACCTTGAAATTTTCAAGCAATAAAATTATTGACAAGAATCAAGCATATCATCACTATCCAACTCATTAAGAGAAGGATAAACAATAAAAGCAACAATTTATTACTATTTCTATGAGACACACATATTACTGAAAATGTATTGACACCTCCTTTTTCACTATTCCTATGAGACACATATAATACTGAAAATCTAAATATTTTCAGTAAAAATAAAATATTGTGCAAATGTTGCATTCCCATAAGTTCCTCAAAATATCTCAAATTAATTCTAATATAGATGACTAAAATAACTTTATTAAAATGTAAATCTTAATTTTTCCAATAAATTGGGGCGGTGGGTCTAACTCGATTGGCTAAAGCATCCTGCTACAGGCAAAAGGTCACATCCCCGTGGTACAGGCATGTCGCACCAACGTCAATCACCAGTCATGTGAAAAGAAGTTCCCCAGACACACTTCAATTTATAGAGAGCGACACCCAATTTCCAATATAAAAAATCCAAAAATTGTACCATATCTATGGAACAAAATAATGTTCATTATAAAATGACGAATGGACAAGCCTGCGGAGAAGATTCTACTCGTTGCAAAAATGTTTGGTTGTCCCTTGTGATAGCTTTTGTTATAGTGGCGCAGGCATTTACTGTCACAGCCATAACATCTGATAAGACATCTCCACAGTCATATGTATACTTTATGGGCTTGTGTCAAGCGAGTGGTGTTGTGTCCACCTGCTTCCTGACAAATCTTTCAAAATCATGCTCATCTTGATGGTATACTTATAATACTGTATATGGAGTGATGAATGTACATGCGATCAGCCTGGCTCTGCACATATTTAAGGGTTGAATAAAAGTTCTTAAATATAATTTTTCTGATTTTATTATTTATTTCAAAATTGTATATAAATTACTTTTACTTTTCAAGTTTCTGATGTTTATATGTGACTCTATCATTCTGAGTTCTTACATTTTTAATGATCTTATTGTTTCGAACTATTGGTGTTATCTCCTTCAATGTTATGGTTAAGTTTGAAGGTTTTTTACTTGTTAGCACGTTTGAGTTGGTTTAATGATGAAGAATTTGTGTTCTTGAAAGAGAGGTCACATGTTTGATTCCTACAAAGGTTAAGTTATATACATGTTATAAGTTTGGCTCAGCACATGCTTAAGGGTTGTTATATTTTTTAGCATTACTATGACCTAATATATAGGTGGTGATATATCTTTTACAATATTTGGATAATATTGGTTTTCTTGAGACATTGTTTCACACAAACTTTCGTTTGAATTCAAGACACGTTCTGTGGAATGATCCAAATCACATATAAAGTCCAATATAACAACACCATAAAGTTTCTTTGGAATGACATATATCAAAACACCGTGGTCCAATCCAACCACTTGCTCAAAATTGAAATAAATTGGGTAAAAATGCCACTATATAATTTCAATTCCACTTGGCATCACCCTTGGAATAACTTCAACCAAAACACCATAGTCTAATTCCAATTATTCAAGTTCTAGGGTCAAACATTGTACCACCAATATAAATATGTATATTTATCCGTGATACACATCATGTTTAATATCTTTGTTGTCAATATTAATGTTGGGAATGCTACATTTAGTTTTTTTATTTTTTAATTAAACTTAATACAATAATTATCACCATGGCTTTAATGATCTTCATCATCCACTTCCACTTGATTAGATTTGCTACATTGATGCATCTAGGGAATGGTTTGATTTAGATTTTGAGATTTTGATTTGGAAGTGCTACAAGTTTCTTTCCATTGGCATCACTAATACCTTCTACTAAATCACATTATTATCTATGTGATATTATATCTTATGCTTGATTGGTGTGTATCTACATGGTTCAACCATTTGTTTCATGATATTCATAGAAAGGATTAACATTGAAATTCTTTGGGACACTTCAAGATGTATTAATTGGTTTGATGATAAACACATCATGATAATTTGGTGTACAATGGTTGGTGTAACAATATATATGGAGGATTTGCTAATCTAGCCAACTTTCTAAGTTCCCTTAACTTTAGACTAGTGATGTTGGTTTGAGATCCATAAATAATATTAGCATTATTTGTAGGCTCTTCCTTGTGTTGAAAGACACCCCCATTGCCCCTATGTTTGAAATTTGACTTTGAAAGTTATAGGACTAAGGAAGAGTGCTTAATAGGCGTTTCTTATGCATGTTGGTGTACCACATTCTGTGAATAGGAAGATCATTCCAATGTCTATTCCCTTCTTCAAAGAGCCTCAAAGTTTTTTTCCTTCAAAATTAGGTTCATTGTAAAGAAAACTCTCTTTGAAATTGGGTCTTCAAACAAAGAAGAATTTTGAAATGTTTTTTTATTTCCTTATTAGATAAAATGTTTATTAATTTTTTATCTACTTGATTCTATGATGTAATTTACACCTTCCCTTGAGAAGAGTACACTATTCATAATCCATTGCTAGTACACATCAATGGAAATGTAAGTTTTAAGAAGAAAAGAAATCTTCTAGTGAAAACTTTAGTGTGATTTCGTCAACCCACTAGTACTTGTACATGACAACCAATGAACTCTAATGTTTCTCATTGTTGTGTACTCATTGTACTTCCCATCTATAAGTGTTAGCTTCCAATAGTGTGTTGAAGTTCTTAACTACCAAGCATGCATGCCAAAGGAATATATTGTCTAATACTACAATCACTAAAGCTAAAATAACTCCATGTGCTCATTCAATAGATTCTCCTAGTTGGATCTAATGGGTCCACCACTTTTAGTTAGTGGATTCCTCCTTAACCTCATCCTAGCACAATCATTTCAAATTGATGGGTCACTAACTACCTTTATCTCACATCTGAATAGTTCATCTAGCATTTGCAATCAATCATTATGTAGCTTTTCCTCTTCTTCTTTTTACGTATGTCATATTCCTTGTCTTGTACAACACTTCTTATGTAGCGTAATTCACTACTAGTGTGATCCCAAGATATTCCTTGTTGTATAAATATGGGATTCACCCTCATGTAAATGATGTTTGGCTTGTTGTATATTAAAGTTGTAGATATAGACAATTTTTTGCACAACCACCCATCTTAGAGAGAGTACTTAGGTTTGAAGTGTTAAATGCATTATGGGCCCATTCATAGTCCTCCAATAAAAAATTTCTAACTAGGTTATGTGTGTGCATGCTCTATAATTTTGTTGATCTAGTTGAATGGAAAGTGTGTAGCTCACCAACTAGGCTACAAATGCAAGCTGAATAAATTTTAACCAAACTCTATGTGTAAACATGATTGGAAGGTTAAATCCTAATTTAACGAAGGACTTTAATTGATCACATTTTTTGGCGAATCACCTCCTTTTCCTTTGTTTCTCTAAACCTTGTCCTCCCTCCCAAATATTTTTCTTGGTATAAGTAGAACATGAGTAGATAAGTGATAAAAGTAGCATCTTTCCCCCTTTTGCATTTAGAGTAATCAACCAAGAGTACCATCAAGGAATCAACCTTCTTTAGAGATTCTTTCTAAATGTCTTGGAAAGACTACAAGAGGTGATAGCTTTCAATCAATTGAGATTCTTAGAGATAGCACAAAGATGCAAGAAACCACAAATGATCTAAGACTCTATTGGGTCTAGTGACTAGTGTGATCAGGACTTCATCTATATTGGTTAAGGCTACAACACATCTCCATCTACCTCACTTCCATGGGCTTGGACGAACTCCCTCAATCTCTACAAGGTGCAATACCGCATATTCACAAATAGTTTTATAGCATGGCTCATGGGACCCAATTCAATCCTCCTACATTTTGTTATTTCTTATTTTGTGCTTAAATTAGGAAGCATAAACTATGAATATAACTCTTCCATTCATAATTCTTTCACTTTCAGACTTTTACATTATTGATGTAATCTGAATTTCATCAGCATGATTAAGTTTGAAGACTTTTTACTAATAATAAAGAATCTGTATTCTTAAAAGATCGATCACAAATTTGAATCTAAAAAATATATATATATTTATATGTTATAAATCCCACTAAAAAATCAATAAAAACTTTATTATATTATGCTACAATTCTTTTTCCTACACATATAATAATGGAGTCCATTAAGTAGATTTCTAAGTAACCAAATCAAAACTCTGTATATGAGTCAGCACAGCCCTGAGACTCGCGATTCAGAATCAAGAAGATCATTACCATGTAACGTCATTCTACATACAACACATGCTTCCTCCCACGTCTGTCCACCATTCAAACCAGAGATGTGGGCCACTTTGAACATTTTTTTTTTCCATTTATAGCAGTAGCAGCTCAAGCATTTGAAAAGTAAGGAGAAGGATAAATGCCCACTATAGCTAGAGCATGCTGAGTTGACATCACCTCCTGAAATGTGCTCAATCAATTGCAGGCTGACTGAGGATTTCAGACTGCCAGTCATCTTTTATTTTTCAACATGTTTCCTGCATGGTGGTTGGGTGAAGAAATAATGACCCAATTCACACCACCTAATCAAATGTAGTGCTGCAAATTCATGCCCACTACTATTTAAAGTAGATGGTTGTCTTTTCTTTCCAATTCATGGAGGGAGCAAATCCCACATTTATAGGATTGTTGTTGGTAAAATATCAATAAGTGGATTAATTTCAATCTATTAAAGTCATATCAATTTAGATATGAAAGTATAAAATTGATTTTATGCTTGATTTGGTATGCAAAGTTGAGATCATATGGTGAAATGTATTTATATTATTGTATTTTCATTGATTATTGATTATTTTGTATTTTTTTATTATTATAATAAGTAATTTAATAATATAAATATATATATGTAGATTATTGTTTGGTAAGGAAAAAATATTAAATATAGTAAGGTGAATTTATATTGTTTAGTGAATTTTTTTTTTTTACAATTGTATAACTATTAATAATTTGAATATTTTATTGGTCTTTTATTTCTAATTATTGGAGGGAGCAACTCTGACATATATAGGATTGTTGTTGGCAAAATATCAAAAATATAGTACATTGAATTGACATCACTTAGAAAAATGGCCATTTTATTTGTATATATTAAAGTGACCAACGCATGCATGGATATATAAGATTCTTTTTAGACAAAACGTCATTTGATATGGCATATGGAGTTGACATCACCAAAAAAATGGTCATCTTCTACTTTCATTTATTGAAGTGAGGAACAGACACATAGTTCATAGGTATAAGATTTTTTCTAGGCAAAATATCATTTAGGTATAGCATACTAAGTTGAAATTTCACCTAATGAAATGTACTTCTATTATTACATGCTCGCCTACAATTTAAAATTGCTAATTATTTTGCATTTCTAAAAAGTATAATGAACAACTTAGTAAGAAAACTATACATATGTACATGATTGCTTTGCACAAAAATAATACTAACTATAATGAGGTGAGATCACATTGCCTAGTGAAGCATACTTGCAATTGCATAACAACCGCATGATTTGAACATTTTATTTGTCTTTTATTTCCAATTATTGAAGTAAGCAACCAAACAACTTAGATGTGTACATATATAAGTGTCTTGGATGAAAAATAGTAGGTAAATTGCAACATGAGTTGCAATCACCAATTGAACTATAGTTGTGCAATTGCATGCTTACCCATGAGCTAAAATTTCTAAAGGTATATTATCTCCATTTATTGGAATATGCATCTCAACAACACAAACATTTACACATGTATGTGTAAAGAAATAAAGAATGCCCTATATTAACATGATATAGGCCTAACCCTATTTAAATTGAACCTTGAAAATAAAGAGTTGACACTAAATTAAAGCTTGTCATCTAATTAATTAGGATTGAGAAGATAAAATTATAGAGACAAATAAGAAGCTTATCTAGATTTTGACATTGATGTTGACTTTGACCTATTTGACCAACTAATCCATTCTAATAGAAGACCATTAATTATGATCAAGTATCAAAATAGAAATCAAGAGAATATGACATGGATGTTTTAAGATTTCTATTGCCTAGGACAAAATTAAGCTCTTTGTTTTTTCCTTGGGCACTTTGTCCTTTTGTTGATCTTTCCTTTGCATATTTGAAATTTGATATTAATTCTCATACATTTATACATACATCTAGAACATCATAGTGCTAAAAAGCACCTTTATGGGTATCCTATAAATGAGGGGAAGATTATTCACTCCATTGATAACAATCAAGCATCCATGTGGTTTATGTACAAAGTTTAAGAACAAACAAGATTAAATACAAATAATAATATAACTAAGAGTAAGCTTGAGAATAGGTGCCCTTGTGAATTCTTTTTTCCAACAGAAAATGATTCTAAATGAACTAATAAGACATCCTAGATACACAACTCAAGACCCTTGGTGCACAAGGTGACTATTAACAGTGATATTTTGAGTAAGTAAGCATAAGAAGTGGGAGATTTAAAATTAAAATTGGGATGAATAGGATGCAATCCAATCTAAGGGACAAAATCATGGGTGCAAACCAATAGAGAGTTTCAAATCCCTAAGAAAATTGACCGATCATATTCTAATATAATGGATATAATAACACTATGGCCTTTTTCACAATGGAGATTAGACTTGGTAGGTAAGATCTCTCCTGCTTCCTCTAACGGGCATAAGTTTATTATTACCGCAATGAAATATTTCACCAAATGGATAGAAGTAATTCCATTGACCTACATCATCGGAAAATAGATATCCAAGTTCATCTTGAATTATCTAATTTGTAGGTATGGAATTCCCCAAACCATCATAACAGACAATGAAACCCCGTTCAAGAATCAAGATGTCCAAGACCTTTGCTCCAAATTTTCTATACAACACAGATTATCCATGGGTGATCCCACAATACTGGTTTACAATTTTTGGCCAAACTAGACACTGAACTAATTTTTTCTAACTAAATCTTCACTTTCAGACACCTAGAGTGGCTAAACCATGAGGAATTTCAAGATGATGCAAACTAGTGATTTGTCAAAAAAAATTTGTAGATTCTAAATATATTTTTTCCAATTTTTTGGGAATTAGATTGCACTTCATTTTCCATCTCCTTTGAAAAATAGTTTTTTTTTCAGTAAACACCATTTTTAAGGAGTGAAGCTCATCGTATAACACAACTTTTTTCCCATGAAGGATAAAATTCTATTTTTTTTTAATTTAGATTTGCAACTATGATATCTAGTGCTTCCAATTGGTTTCATAGTGTTTTATTGAATATTTTTTCCTTAATCAAGTTTTGAAGTCAAACCAATTACAATTCAGACATAAGCGGACCGTATAACACATTACTTTTTTTGTATGTATCAAAATTAAATTTTATTTTTTTTGTTGGATCAAGGACTTCAATATTTGGTGCACTCATATTTTTCAAAATTTATTTTGATAATATTCTATTTTTCCACATGTGTAGAACAGAGAGTTTGATTTTCAGTGAAAAACCTACATTCACAAGAAATAAAAAATAAATATAATAATCAAATTAAATTTAATTAAAACTATACTTTTTTGGAAGCTTATAATAAGGACTACATACTTACAAAAAATAAATTTTAAATGAATTCATTTGATCCCCCGAAAGGTAAATCAAAATTGGTTTTTTATCAGCATTTTGATAGGTGTAAAAGAGACTCCGCTATAGGTATGGTTTAAAACTAGCGGGGTTCTATCCAATGGGGTTTGGTCTGAGGTGGTTTGATCAAACCCTCTTCAATTGGAATCCTTTAAATGGACCTTTTCAGGGCTTAAATCATTATATTTTCTAAAAATATATGATTTCAGCAAAAAATCAAGATCTTCTAGAAAGTGTAAACCACAATTGTGGTAGCACCCCCATGCCCTACTACCCCCAAGGAAATGGTCAGGATGAAGCGTCTAACAAAACCATCCTAAAAATACTAAAGAAGACTGTTAATGACATTGTCCATGATTGGAATTTGAAACTAAACCCGGGCCTATGGGCTTATCGAAACAATATCTGAACTCCTTCAGGTGCCACACCTTTCTCCTTGGTCTATAGATCGAAAGCTATCTTACCCATCGAAGTCAAAATCCCCTCATTGTGAACATCATTAAAAGGCATGGTCAACAATGAACAGTATCAGGTATCTAGATTAAATGAGTTGGAACTCCTAGACAAAAGGCATTTGATCATGTTAAACCATCTTCAATTTTATCAGAATCATCTCAAACGAAGCTAAAATAAAAGGATTAAAGAAAGAAACTTTCAGGTTGGTGACTTGGTACTCAAAGAGAATCAGACGGTACAACTGAATCAAGATGGGAAAGGTAAGTTTGAACCCAACTAGTTAGGCCCATTCATCATCACAACAAGCTACAATTTTGTAGCTTACTAATTGGCTAATTTTGAAGGAGAACCTTTAGTTGAACCGCTGAATAGTAGACACCTCAAGAAGTTATATACTTGAAGCACGTCAGAATACCCTAGGAAAAAGGGTAAAAATACAAAAAAATCAAAAAAAAAAAAAAGCAAGAAAAATAGTAAAGAGAAATAAAACATTCTTTAAGTGAAAACCACTCTGTGGTGCTTCTAGAACAAGTACCATAGTGAAAACCTAACAAAAAAGCACTACGTTTTGAATAAGACTTGCATCGTTATCTATCGGTGTTATCTGAAGCACCTGCCCATTCATTCCATAATAAAACATGTCTTCAACCATGGCTTGATGATTGATTATGTATTGAACCTTGTCGCACCATCTACATTTGTCCCTCCTAGAGAAGGTAGTCTTGTCTCAAACTAGGGGAAAATTTTTGAAACTGGCCATGGATTAGATCCTTGAGCATCCCATCATGGTAAGAAACTATCGAAAATCAAAAACATCCAAAAAATAAACAAATCCAAAAACATCAAAAATCCTAAAAACATGTTATACTTTAAGTCAACATCAGTCAAACCACATGGTCTCTGCATGTACACCGTAGGAAAGGCTTATCTCTAATCATCCCTCGAGGTTGTAGGTCGGTCCCCTTAGGTCTCTACCATTCTTTCTTTCAACTTAGTCAAAAAATTCAAAATCTAAAAACATTCACAAAACATAAAAGATCAAAAAAACGCGTTCTTATCAAACCAAGTGAGCTATGAACTTATGTGTGTACAAGGTAGGCAAGGCTTATCTTTGATGAGCCCCCGAGGCCCTAGGTTAGTCCCCTAAAAATAACAAAAAATAGTGTCATAAAACTCAGTAAAAACAAAAATATCCTAAATCCATCATCACAATCCATAATAAAATTTTCATACATAATAAACAAATCGTCATCTTCACCTTTTGACAAAAAAAACAAACAAACAAAGCAAACATCAAAAGCTAGAACTTTCAAGCAAGCAATCAAATTCTTTTTATTACAAACAGATGAAAACAAACGACAAAGTATTAACTACCTATATTTAGACAATTCACTAACAACATCCTAAGATATGCCTTAATGAATATATTCCTATGATAGACATGATCAACAACAGATAATAACCTGAAACCTCAAAACAGATATGGCAAGTGACACTGCAATGTTGTTTTATCTTTTTATAGTCTTATCTTTATGATTTATTTTTTCATTCCTAGGATCTCTTGAGGGTGTCCATAAGGATTTAGAGAAGAAGGTATGGAGGAAATTGAGCATCATTTTGATTTTTTGTTTGAAAGATATTTTGTGATACTACCACGGTGAATACTTGCTTTATTGAGTGTATGGAAGTTTTTTTAAGACAATTCATGTAGCAATTGCATGTTATGTATTTCATACCTCTCTATATAACTGCTCCAAAAAAATTTAAACACAACCCATCCATATATTTTAAACAATTTTTTTGTATGTCTAGTACAAGCAAGAATATTCTTTTTATGTCGAGTCAAAGTCCACACAATGGATACAAAGTCACCTTGGTTATTAATACCTTGGTGCATCGTATTTGTTTGCTACATCAAAAAGGATTGTTAAAAATGTGAAGTCTCTATACAAAGCAAAAGAAATACTCATCAAATAAATAACAACATCGAATTTCTATCATCCAACATTTCTTCTAACAGTTCCATCCTACATCGTAATATCATTAGTTTCATAACCATCCTACATCCACAATGTTGTCAATGCATATCATGATGATAATAAGCAATAAAAACATCATGTATCATTTATAATCAACATCCATCATATAGACAACAACATCTATCATAAAAACATCATATATCATAATGATATATCGATCATCCATCCATCAACATCATATGCATACATTAGAAAAATACAAAAGCATTTATAAATCATACATTATCATCCATAATCATCACATAAACACATAATGAAGCTGAATCAAAGTATCTATATCTCATATATATCATCAAAAATGAGAATGTCATGGTACATCATCATATAAACATGTGTGATATCATAAGACAAAGAAAATACATATATACGAGGCCTTAGTTGGGCCGATGAATATATATATAACAAGTCATGTCTACAATAGTAGTCTCTACACAATGAATATCATAAATGATCAAGAACAATAATACTATTGCTCAGTTGGAGGAGAAGAACTCTAAGGATCTTGATTGTGGTGGGAAGAAGGTTGCGGATCAAGCTATCTGATAGAATTCCTATGTGACGCAAACTTGTAGCAGTACTAGGATCTCCAAACCACAATCAGCATTGAGCTTTAGGAATGAAGGCATCATAGAGAGTCTGATAGTATGTCTCCCTCTATAACAACTAATCTCACTGTGCACAGAGGGCATCACGCTCTACTCTAAGAGTATCTCTCTCAACTGTAATCACCTATACCTGGGCCTTTGCAGCATGACGTCGCCCGCTCTTGCTATCTCGCTCTACCCTCAAGCAGTCCCTCTCTTCCATCACAATAGCAACCTGAGCCTCCGCGGCCTTTCCTTGCACTACCTTTATGTCCCTCATGGCTATCATTTGTGCTAATTGTACTGCTCCATCTCCAGGTGGTGGTGGAGGACTCAAAACCTATCACTGATCCTGCTACATCGAATAGTCCTTTCCACTGTCCTATTGGGATCTAGCAATCTACTCTACAATGATATCAACATGTTGCATCTCTCCTCAAGGACCGATAATACCTTCTCTACCTACTGTAGGAATGTCGGAAAGAACTGTAAATCTCTACAAAATACGCCACTCCCACCATTGATTAAAATCTAGGGTAGTCCCAAGATTTGCTAAACCGATTGGCCAACCCCACTTGAATGGGGCAAGAGCTCTAAAATCTACCAAGGCTGCATCATGATCAACCTGTAAATCCCATACTCAGACCTCTTTAGTAGTCCAACCAAAATGATCCTCATAAGCATCTGGGAAATGACCTTGTCGCTCACCAAACTACCAACAAACCCTATCAGGTAGATATCTCTCTAATAAAGAGTGAACACAACCAATGAGCCATCTAGTCTATCTGCAAAATACTAACTACTCCTAGTCGTCAAGCCATGACTTGCAATCTAAATATGGCCTCCATATAAAACCTGGCATATCATCTAAAACACGATGCCAATAGGGAAGTTGTCTAGGCCAAGTGTAATGAAATAAATCACCACAACAATAAGAATATGGATCCCCCAGAGTATGATCCAAAATACCATCAGGTCGGGCAACTGGGATGTGCTCCTAAGCCCATACATGCAGTAGAGAGACACCAGTTGAAATAGATCTACCGCCATGGTAGGCGACCTTGTGCATATCTCGATTTAAGTGGGAAAGGAAACGCAAGCCCCATGCATATCTAGTCCCATGCTTGAACATTTGCTCGATGCACACACCCCAACCAACAAGAAATTGTTGGCCTCACCTATCAAGAACAACGAGCCCCATGACCAAACCATACAAAATTAAGGAAACTAGATCTTTGTTGCCAACAAAATCAAATAAGTCTATCTTTTCCCCACGAACCTCAAGATGTCTCACACCAAGTACTCGATGCATAGCGTGGGTACCCCTTCGAATGGAATAATTAACAAGCTCTCCAAGAATCAGTATACCAAGGATCCTCCACACATCCTCTAGGGTAACAATGGCCTCCCTAATAGGTAAATGAAAGGACGAGGTCTCTGTTGTGCATGTTTTGCACACACGCCCCGCCGTAGGTAGGGACCCCCTTTTTTTTTTGCTCCTGACAGGATGCTTTGCTCTTGTCTTGTTTTGCGTCCCCTATTTTTCCAAGCCCAAATTGGTCATGTGCCATCAAACAATCAAATTCCCCTTACCAAATTCACCTGCTTAGGGTATTCAAATCCATGGAGAAATAAAGTCGTTCATCCCCTTTTTGCCTTTTGTCTTGTTCCTGCTATTTTGGAAACATCCGTCGACCCCTATTGGTCCGGTTTCCACACCTTTGACTTTGGGGCTAACTTTTTTGTGGATTTGGGATGTGTTTAGGATCCCTAAGTGAACTGCCAAGGTTTCGTCAATGTTCTGTTAAGTTTCGGTGGTTCCAGAGCTTCGTCCCTCTTTGGCTATTTTGGAAACATCTGTGGACCCCTGTCGGTCTAGTTTCCACATTTTTGACTTTGGGGCCAACCTTTTTGGGATTTGAGATGTGTTTGATGTGCTTAAATGAACTGCCAAGGTTTTGTCAACATTCCGTTAAGTTTCGGTGGTTCCGGAGCTTCGTCCCTCTTTGACTATTTTGGAAACATCTGTGGACCCCTGTCGGTTCGGTTTCGACATCTTTGACTTTGGGGCCAACCTTTTTTGGATTTGGGATGTGTTTGATGTGCTTAAATGAGCGCCAAGGTTTTAGATCAACATTGATTTAAGTTCCCGGTGGTTCTAGAGCTTCATCCCCCTTTGGCTGTTTTGGAACATCCGTGGAGCCCCAGTGGCCCAGCCTCCGGAGCCCGGCCCCTCCATGACCATTTTTGGGACTCTGTCCCTCTTTGGCCATTTTAATCTATGGAGCCAGAGTAGCTGCGGCCTCGGGCAGCCTCCGTGGCCGTTTTCGGGACTCTGTCCCTCCGTGGTCGTTTTGGAAACATCCGTGGACCCCTGTTGCTCTGGTTTCCACATTTTTGACTTTGGGGGCAACCTTTTCTAGATTTGGGATGTGTTTGAATTGTTTTAAATGAGCTGCCAAAGTTTCATCAACGATGCTGTTAAGTTTGGTGGTTCGGGAGCCGTCCCTCTTTGGGTACATTTTGGAAACATTAGTGGACCCACATGGAGTCAATTTCCACATCTTTGACTTTAGAGGTGGCCAACCTTTTTGGATTTGGGATGTGTTTGATGTAAATGAGCTGCCAAGGTTTTAGATCAGCTTATTCGATTAAGTTTGATTAGTTCGGGGCTTCATCCTGGCTATTTTGAACATCCATGGAGCCCGGTGACCTCGGAGCCGGCCCCTCTATGGCCATTTAGGGACTCCATCCACCTCTTTGGCCATTTTGAACATTTGTGGAGCACGGTAGAATCCTCCGGGCAGACCGTGTACGTTTTAGGGACTGTCTCTCTTTGGTTGTTTGAACATCCATGGAGCCACAGCTGGCCTCCGGGTGCCTCGTAGCGTTTCGAGGACTCCATCCCTCCGTGCCGTTTGGAAACGATTAAGTGGACCCATTAAGCTCCGATTTCGACATTTTTCGCTGGGGGCAACCATTTTTGGATTTGGAATGTGTTTGAAGTGCTTAAATGAGCGCCAAGGTTTAGCGTCAATATTAAGTTAAGGACTTCGATGGTTTTGAACTTTCCTTGAATTCCCTTCCTCCTTAGGCGTTTTGCAGAGCATCCGTGGACCCCGTCCTCGGTTTCCACATTTTTTTGACACACAGAGCCCAACCCTTTGGATATGGGATGTGTTTGATGTGCTTAAATGAACTGCCAAAGTTTCGTCAACATTCGGTTAAGTTTCGGTGGTTTCGGAGCTTTGTCCCCCTTTGGCTGTTTTGGAACATCCGTGGAGCCCTGGCGGCCCGGCCCCTCCGTGGCCGTTTCTGGGATTCTATCTCTCCGTGGCCGTTTCCGGGACTCCATCCCTCCGCGGCCGTTTTGAACATCCGTCGGCCCCCAGTGACCCGGCCTCCGGAGCCCGGCCCCTCCGTGGCCGTTTTGTGCTTCCAATTTTTGTAAAATGAGTCCAATTTTAAGGAAGTTTTCTAGGCACTCTTCCTTCCCCTTTTCCTATGTGCTATAATTGAAAAATCTTAGTTTTGCTATGTTTTGTGAGGTCCAGGAACTTCCCTTCCGGTTTGCTGTCCCTTGTTCGCTGCCCGCCCCCTTGGGCCTGCATTGATGTTTTCGATCCAAATGAGCCCCAAATATGAATATTATGAACTTTTGATGATGCATGGATAGATCTAACAAAGATTTTGCAAGATTTGACTAACATTTTCCTTAATTTGTGTATGAAAGCACTTACGACACTTCATGTATGCAGGATTCAAGGAGCCTACTGCAGGTCCGTCAGGAGACCCATCGAGAAAGTTGAACAAGGAATACGCATAGCTCCTCTCACCATTCATTTCATGATCGCCTCTCCCGCTAGCACCCACCAACAGGGTCGGCATTAGAAGAAGGCTTGTGCCAAGAAAGTCAAGGACAAAAATGCAAGGGGGTGGCCTTGAAGAAAGCATAAGGGAGTTGTCCGCCCGAATTAGGGGAAACCAATCTATTGATGCTAATCGTCGACGGGCTTGTTTGATCCAAGGAAGAGCACTGCAAACACATCAAGAAAGAGGGCAGCTTTCAAGAAATTCTAGCTACAGTAAAAGGGCAATCAACTAAATGACGAAACTGCTACAGCACCTAGGCACTAGATGACAAAATAGAGAAAAGACAAAGATGTTTTTTTTAATTGTTGAATATTGTGGGGTAGGTGAAACCCTAATGTAATTGAATCTGGGCCATTCGTTGCAAATTGATCCTAGCCATTCATTTGGGCTTTGGAAAACTATAAATAGGGGCTTGCCCCTCATTTGTAAGGGTTGGAGAGTTGTTGTAAGAAGCATTTTGCAGCAATAGAAAACAACATTGCATGATTTTATGGATGTTCTCTTTGATTTTGCTCATCTTGCATGCATGGTTCTACTTCCATGTTAGTTTTAGTATTAGTTTTTTGAATGGCTGTCATGATGGTGTTACTGTTATAGTATTTGATGAGCTTCTAGCCCATACTTTTAGCACTTGTTGATGACAAGATGATGTGCAAAGTTAGCCTGGGCTTCTTTTTGTCATTGCTGCAACCTAGTTCAATTGCATGTTCATGATGTGTATGTGTAATTTGAAAATCAGCAGACCTTAGAAGATTGCACTGGTTTTGTATAGTTGTAGGTTTCTCTTGGTCACGTAAAACTCAGTTTAGGAAGCCTGTCTACTTTAACAACCACTATTGTTATTGTTCATTCATAGCTTAGGATTAGAATAGATTTTCTTAACCCTTCTCCTTTCGTTGTTTCTTTTAATCCTTGGTTAGAGTAGGATCCAAAGCATCACCATGAAGCCAAATCAGATGAACTTGATGAGTTTCAACTTGCTATTTTGAGTTGACAGCCATTGTTCATTCACTTCCAGCGCTTTGAAACTATATTTGCAAACCCAACTTCCCATGCTTTGTAACTCATCCGTAAGACCACCTTGTGATTCTAGCAAATCACATCAAACAACTAAGATATTCCAAGCACTGTCAAGACCTGACATTAGAGACCTTGGGATAGTGTTTTGCAATTTGATTATGGAATATTGTCTTTCAAGAGAGGTAGTGCACCTACGCACTTCCTGTGTTGAGAAGTGCATAAAAAAAACATGAACAAAATTGGCGCTAGAAGGAGGGCTTGACATGTTGAGGCTACAAAGCTAAAAGTTGGAAATCGAAGAGAGCACTTTCAAGAAGAAATCTGAGATAGGGAGATCTCTTTCAATGCTAAAAATCAAAAAAAATTGAAGGCAGGTAGAAGCTAAGTCAAAATGGAGCAGCATGCACAAATCGATATCACTCAGCTGCATGCATATTTGAATAAGAGACTAAGGAAGCCATTGCAGTAATTTGCATTGGCAAATAGATGTCGGATCCATTGTAGTCGTAGGCACAACGAGTTGGGGTGTCTGACTTTCTTGAGCAGAATTGAAAAGGTCTTGCAAGGAGAAATTCCCTTTTGGGAAATATACCAGCCCTTGGCTCTCAAAGACCCATAGGAAGAGTTGACAAGCATGGCAGCCAAAGCATTCAAGGAGTTGATCCAAGAACATTTGAGCAGCAAGGATGGACCAAGATTGGAGGAAGTACTAATGGCAAGTTGGTGTAGATTTCACAATGCACCGCATTCAGAATTTATGTGTCCATCATGTGACAACATCATTGCTCAAGCCAAGGGTTGTTCAAACAAGTTAAAGCAGCCAACTCTCAATGAGGAGAATTCATCCCGTGAGGCAGAAGAGCTATCAACATCTGTAGGATAGCACCTTGAAGATGAACCAACTAGTTGGACGCAAGTTGGTGTTGGGACAGCAGACATAGAAAATGAAAACCAAGAGGGAGGAGCTGAAAGTCTTGGGACAGCAAAGTGCATTGATGAAAATCTGATTGAAACTAATTTAGAAGATCTTCCCTCCACCAATCGAAGGCAGTCCTCCACTCCTGAAGAAGAGCAATTGGTAGGTGACGATGAACCAATGAAGTCTGCAGTCATGCATGTTGGGACAACAAATAAAGATGCTGAAGAACAGGAAGAAGAAAAGGTTGACAACATTGGAGCAGCAGAAAATGATGACAAAGGTATAAGTGAAATCAAATTAGAAGACCTCTCCTTCATCAATGACAGTGATCGAGAATCTGAAAATGAAAGTTTGGAGGAGTGGGAACAACCACTCACCATGGCTATCTACCATCATACTGCTTTTTTAAGTGATGATGAGGACCCAGTAGCAAAAAGATATGGCCAGCTCATCTCCAGATTAGCAAAGGATTGGTTGGAGCTGAAATACCAAGTGGATTTGGAGGTGCTACTATTGCCAAATTGGTGCAGGCTTCATGATTCATCACACTTGAAGCTCACATCTGAATTGTGCCAAAAAGCTATCAAGCAAGTCAAAGAACAAGCAAGGTAGCCAAGTACCCGACCTCCTCTACTTGCTGCCCATATCAAAGAAGAAGACCAAAAGCCTGAATCAAGTGATGGCTTAGTTAAAGGTAGGCCTCAAGAGGATGTTGGGGCAGCAATAGAAGAAGGACAACAATACAGTCTCGGACTTCTAAGCGATGAATTAGATCAAGCGAGAATGTTGTCCACTAGTTACCAAGAAGTTCTTCCTCTTGAAGAGCAGTTGTGTACCATGGACGATGGGATTTTTGGCGAGTCTTTGGAGGGAGATTGCGTAGTGAATTTTGGTCCCCTTGATGAGGTTCCATCAATTGATGACTTCTTTCCATTGGGAATTGTACTACAGAGGTATGCTCATGTCGACGAAGAGCACATCCCAAAAGACGGTAGCGATGAATACATACTCCTTGAGCCCCTAAACAGTGATGCACTAGAGTTTCTAGATTGGGAGAGGAGCTCCTTCTCCATTTACACCGATAGTGAACAAGAGGAAACAAGTGAACGTCATGATGAGATGCATGAACAGCAAAAAGAAGACAAAGGCAGAGGTGCTAAGATAGCTGCTAACAGAGATGAAGCAGCCAACCGACTACAAGATGCAACTTGGAGTCCTTCCACTATGATCATTGTTGATCCTCCTTCATATTTAGATGGCTGCAATAGGATAGATTCGCGTATGTCATCGTCCCATGACACTGAACATCACGAAAAGGAGATTGATACTTGGGGAAGGAGACAAGACAACATACTGTCGTCTGAGGACAACAACCAAGTGGATCCCAAGTTTGCAGATGATCAATGTGGAGAAGTATTTCTTTTTGAAGAACTGCCAACCGGGGTTGTAGATCTCATTGGTGGATTGGAAGAGTTGTTTGCTGCTCCATCCTCCCACCCTTATGCAAGCTTAATGTCCAAAGTGTTGCACCCTCCATCACGCCCGCTCGAGGCTACTGATGCAACGATCAACGATGTTGTGCTTGCTCTCGACTGTCCAACGCTGCCACCTCCATGTGATGACATCCAGGTTCTATCCTTCCTTGCCCCTATTATTTCTCATAACTACACTTATTATTTTGATTATGGAAATGAGAGAAAAAAAACATGTTTATGGATTAACCATGGGTTCAGCGAGCCTCCTCAATTATTGATTTTTCATGATGACGTGATTGAACTTGAGTGTTGCAACGTTGAATTTTCTTTTTTCATAATATAAAGATAAGTTTACATGGTTAAAAATGATAACGATTGCCCATTTGCTTGTGCATGCACTGCGAAATCCAATGAATGTTAATGTTGGCTCACCCTTCATGAACATAGTGCTTTGTAAATATCTGTGTACATAACCTGTTTTGAGTAGTATAGGTTTCCTATAAATACTTCTCTTTTGTGCTTTCCTTAGATTAGTTGGTTTGATGTAGGTTGCTTGCTTTGTAGGTTGTTTTCTTTTGTTTTCTTTCACTTTGTTGCTGCTTTGCTTGGGGTTCGTCTGCTTTTAGCTAGGCACATCTGTGTGCACAACAACCATACTTATTGTCTGGGGTTGTTCTACGTATTTCTTTATCAAACTCTAATCAAGTCTTCAGAGTGGATGGTGAAGGTCTTCTGTTAGTGTCAAGTGATCTGGGTGTTTGATTCAAAGAGGATAAGTTGTTGGTTTAGTCTGACTCTGACATATTCTGAAATCTTACAACTCTTGCACATCTTAAGAATCCAACGGTCATTGTAGGGCCTTTTGTGAAGTCTAGTTAAGTAAAAAATCTAAAATTCTTCTCCAGTGCCACTGTGATTCTCAGCCCTGAGCGCGAGCTTCAATGCTTGCGGGTTGAAATAAAAGAGCTGAAAAGAGAAAAGAAAGAAAGAAAGTAAACATTGAAAATTAAAAGAAAGAGAAAATTCGCCTTTTCAAGGGTATCCGAACAACTTTATCGGGGCTATGGACGCCTGGCTGGCAGTAGAGCAATGTTCAGAAGAATTACAATGACAACCTCGTCGGGGCTATGGACACCTAACTGGTAGCGAGGCAATGTCCTGGATGCTTTTGGAGTTAGAATAAACTACGTAGCTTAACTTGACAGAGCTTGGGTTCCTATAGCAACTGAAGGATGGGAATTAACACAACTGCACACACTTGGATTTTTAGCATGCTGAAGGTTGGGTTGGCTAGTGGTTTTGATCATTTGGTTAGGCATCTAGTTTGTTTGCCCTAGCGTGAAGATCGAAACCAGAGATTCTGGGTTCGTGATTCTAGTTTGTCATCAAAATGCTCTGGAGCATTTCCCCAGTGAGTCGCCATTTGTTGTGCATGTTTTGCACACACGCCCTGCCGTAGGCAAGGACCCCCATTTTTTTGCTCCCGACAGGATGCTTTGCTCTTGTCTTGTTTTACGTGCCCCATTTCCAAGCCCAAATTGGTCATGTGTCATGAAATGATCAAATTCCCCTACCCAAATTCACTTGCTTGGGGTTTTCAAATCTACGGAGAGATAAAGTCCCCCATCCCCTTTTTGCCTTTTGTCTTGCTTTGGCTGTTTCAGAAATATCTATGGACCCTTGTCAGTCAGGACACACACCTTTGACTTTAGGACTAACTTTTTTAGTGGTTGGGATGTGTTTGGGAGTCCCCCTAAGTGAAGGCGCCAGGTTTCATCAGCGTTTAGTTAAGTTTGGTTCACGGGCAAATCCCTCTTTGGTATTTTGGAAACATCGGTGGACCCACAATGGGTCGGTTTCCACATTTTGACTTTAAGGGCCAACCTTTTTGGGATATAGGATGTGTTTGATGTGTAAATGAGCTACTTGAGGTTTAGATCGACTTATTCGGATTCAAAGTTTAGGTGGTTCGAATACCGTCCCTCTTTAATTTGTTTGGAAACATCAGGTGGACCCTGTCGGTCGGTTCCACATTTTTGACTTTGGGCCAACTTTTTGGTGGATCTGGGATGTGTTTGTGGTGCCTAAGTAAACTGCCAAGGTTTTGTCAACGTTTCGTTAAGTTTTGGTGGTTCCGGAGCTTCGTCCCCCTTTGGCTATTTTGGAACATCTGGGAATACAGCGGCCCGACCTTGGCTTGGAAAGCCCCTCCATAAATTTGTTTTCGGGGACTCCATCCCTCTTTGGCGTTTTGAACATCAGGTGGAGCCCGACTGACCCGACCTCAGAACCGAGCCCCTCCATGGCCGTTTCGAGATAGTCCCTCAGGTAGTCATTTTGGAAACATCCATGGACCCCCGTCACTTTGATTTCCACATTTTTGACTTTGGGGGCAACCTTTTTTTGGATTTGGGATGTGTTTGAAGTGCTTGAATGAACTGCCAAGGTTTCGTCAACATTCCATTAAGTTTTTGGGCGGTTTAGGGCTTCATCCCTCTTTGGCTATTTGGGCGTGGACCCATCAGTCCGATTTCCACATCTTTGACTTTAGGGCCAACCTTTTTGGATTTGGGATGTGTTTGATGTACTTAAATGAGCTGCCAAGGTTTAAGTCAACATTCGGTTAAGTTTTGGTGGTTATGGAGCTTTATTCCAGGTAGACTCGAATGGCAGAGCCTCGAGAACTTGACCCTCGGTGGCCATTTTGAACTTAAGTCCCTCTTTGGCTATTTTTGAACATCGATTAGACATGACGGCCTAGTCTTGAGCCGGCCCCTTGTGGTTGTTTCTAGGACTCCATCCCTCTTTGGCCATTTTGAACATCCATGGAGCCTAGTCGGCCCGACCTCAGGGCTCACCGACCCTCCATGGCCATTTAGGAGTTCTGTCCCTCAGGTAATTTGTTTGGAAACATTTGTGGACCCCATTAAACCCGGTTTAGCATTTTTGACTTTGGGGGCTACTTTTTGGATTTGGGATGTTTGAGGCCGCTAAATGGCTGCCAAGGTTTTGTCAGCGTTAGTTAAGTTTCGATGGTTTCCGAGAACTTTCCCTCTGGAATTCCCTTCCTCATTAATTTTGTTTTGGACACATCGTGGACCCGATAGCTCGGTTCCACATTTTTTGACTTTGGGGCCAACCTTTTGGATGCAGGATGTGTTTGATGTGCTTAAATGAACTGCCAAGGTTTCGTCAACATTCAGTTAAGTTTTGGTGGTTCCAGAGCTTCGCCTGCCTTTGGCTGTTTTGGAACATCCATAGAGCCCTGGCGTCCCGGCCTCCGGAGCTTGGCCCCTCCATGGCCGTTTCCAGGATTCTGTCTCTATGTGGTTGTTTTTGGGTCTCTCTATGGCTGTTTCTAGGACTCTATCCCTCTGCGGCCGTTTTGAACATCCGTCGGCCCCCGGCGACCCGGCCTCCACAGCCCGGCCCCTCCGTGGCTGTTTCTGGGACTTCGTCTCTCCGTGGCTATTTTGAGCTTCTAGTTTTTGTAAAATGAGTCCAATTTTAAGGAAGTTTTCTAGGCACTCTTCCTTCCCCTTTTCCCATGTGTTATAATTGAAAAATCTTAGTTTTGCTATGTTTTGTGAGGTCCGGGAACTTCCCTTCCGATTTGTTGTCCCTTGTTCGCTGCCTGCCCCCTTGGGCCTACATTGATGTCTTCAATCCAAATGAGCCCCAAATATGAATATTATGATCTTTTGATGATGCATGGATGGATCTAACAAATATTTTGCAAGATTTGATTAACGTTTTCCTTAATTTGTGTATGAAAGCACTTACGACACTTCATGTATGCAGGATTCAAGGAGCCTACTGCAGGTTCGTCAAGAGACCCACTGAGAAAGTTGAACAAGGAATACGCATAGCTCCTCTCACCATTCATTTCATGATCGCCTCTCTCACTAGCACCCGCCAATAGGGTCGGCGTTAGAAGAAGGCTTGTGCCAAGAAATTCAAGGACAAAAATGCAAGGGGGTGGCCCTAAAGAAAGCATAATGGAGTTGTCTACCCGAATCAGGGAAACCAATCTATTGATGCCAATCGTCGACGGGCTCGTTTGATCCAAGGAAGAGCACTACAAACACATCAAGTAAGAGGGCAGCTTTCAGACAGATTCAACTACAATAAAAGGGAAATCAACTAAATGACGAAACTGCTACAACACATGGGCACTAGATGACAAAACAGGGAAAAGACAATGATGTATTTTAAAATTGTTGAATATTGTGGGGTAGGTGAAACCCTAATGTAATTGAATCTGGGCCATTCGTTGCAAATTGATCCTAGCCATTCATTTGGGCTTTGGAAAACTATAAATAGGGGCTTGCCCCTCATTTGTAAGGGTTGGAGAGTTGTTATAAGAAGCATTTTGCAGCAATAGAAGACAACATTGCATGATTTTATGAATGTTCTCTTTAATTTTTCTCATCTTGCATGTATGGTTCTACTTCCATGTTAGTTTTAGTATTAGTTTCTTGAATGGCTGTCATGATAGTGTTGTTGTTATAGTATTTGATGAGCTTCCAGCCCATACTTTTGGCACTTGTTGATGACAAGCTGCTGTGCAAAGTTAGCCTGGGCTTCTTTTTGTCATTGATGCAACCTAGTTCAATTGCATGTTCATGATGTGTATGTGTAATTTGAAAATTAGCAGACCTTAGAAGATTGCACTGGTTTTGTATAGTTGTAGGTTTCTCTTGGTCAAGCAAAACTCAATTTAGGAAGCCTGTCTACTTTAGTAGCCACCATTGTTATTGTTCATTCGTAGCTTAGGATTAGAATAGCTTTTCTTAACCCTTCTCCTTTTGTTGTTTCTTTTAATCCTTGGTTAGAGTAGGATCCAAAGTATCACCATGAAGCCAAATCAAATGAACTTGATGAGTTTCAGCTTGTTGTTTTGAGTGGACAACCATTGTTCATTCACTTCCAGCACTTTGAAACTGCATTTGCAAATCCAACTTCCCATGCTTTGTAACTCATCCGTAAGACCACCTTGTGATTCCAGCAAATCACATCAAACAACTGAGATATTCCAAGCACTGTCAAGACCTGACATTAGAGACCTTGGGATAGTGTTCTGCAATTTGATTGTGGAAGATTGTCTTTCAAGAGAAGTAGTGCACCTACGCACTGCCTATGTTGAGAAGTGCATAAAAAACACATCAATAGTCTCTAAGTGTCACCTCTCCACAAGAGCAATCATCATCCCTCTGAGACATTTGATAATCGGCATGTAGCAGATGTGTCACAATCCAATCTAAAACATCTCGCTCCAACTCCTAAAACCAAACAATCAAATCAAATAACTCTCATGGTTGTCGCTCCCTTGACATGAGCGGATTAAGAACCACCTACAACCGTTAAACCCATGATGTTAAGGATTTGCTACAAAAACATGAAACCATCAAAGCATCATTTTTCTGGATTAAACTGCTTAATTTTTGTTTGCATCAACGTTTTGGATCACACTTTGTGATCCATCATCAAGGTGAAGAAGAAAGTTGTAGGAGAAACATCAGGAAGAAGAAGAGAGTTGTAGGTGAAACATTGATGTTTCTCCTACAGCTCTCTTTTTCATCCTGATGATGAATCATGGAGTGTGATCCGAAATGTTGATGCAAACAAAAATTACATAGTTTAATCCAAAAAAATAATGCTTTTATCAATATAGATTGTGAAAATCTAATATCTTTGAATTTTTTTAATTCTAACATAGATCACTATTTAATAACTTTATTAAAATGTAAACCTTAATTTTTTAATATCTACAAACAAAATAATGTTCATTATAAAATGACCAATAGATCTGACTAGACAAGCCTACGGAGAATATTCTCCTCATTGCAAAAATTTTTGGTTGTCCCTTGTGATAGCTTTTGTTATAGTGGCACAGGAATTTACTGTCAGAGCCATAACATCTGATAAGACATCTTTACAGTCATATGTAGACATATCTACAGTGATATGTATGCTTTCTCGGCTTGTGTCAAGCGAGTGGTGTTTTGTCCACCTGCTTCTTGACAATCTTTCAAAATCGTGCTCATCTTGATTGTATACTTATAATGTTGTATATGGAGTGAGGAATGCACATGCTATAAGCCTGCCTCTGCACATATTTAAGGGTTGAATAAAAGTTCTTAAATATGTTTTTTCTTATTTTATTATTTATTTCAAAATTCTATATAAATTATTCTTACTTTTTCGAGTTTATGATGTTTATGCGTGTGTCTTTCATTCGAAATTCTTACATTTTTAATGATCTTATTTTTTCAAACTATTTGGTGTTACCTCCTTCAATGTCATGGTTAAGTTTGAATGTTTTATACTCTCTAAAGTACGTTTGAGTTGGTTTAATGATGAAGAATTTGTGTTCTTGAAAGAGAAGCCACATGTTTGAATCCTGCAAGGGATAAGGTATATACATGTTATAAGTTTGGCTCAACACATACTTAAGGCTTCTTATAATTTTGAGCATTACTATGACCTCATATATAGGTGATGACATATCTTTTACAATTTTTGGATATTATTGATTTTCTTGAGGCATATTGTTTCCACATAAACTTTCACTTGAAATCAAGACACATTTCGTAGAATGACCCAAATCACATATAAAGTCCAATATAACAACACCATAAAATTTCTTGGAATGACATATCAAAACATCGTGGTCTAATCCAACCACTTGACTCAATATTGAAATAAATTGGGTAAAAATGTCACTATATAATTTCAATTCCACTTGGCATCACCCTTGGAATAACTTCAACCAAAACACCATAGTCTAATTCCAATCATTCAAGTTCTAGGGTCAAATATCGTTCCATCAATATAAATATGTATATTTATCCATGATACCCATCATGTTTAATATCTTTCTTGTCAATATTAATGTTGAGAATGCTACATTTAGTGTTTTATTTTTTAATTAAACTAATACAATAATTATCACCATCGCTTGAAGGATCTTCATCAGCCACTTCCACTTGATTAGATTAGCTACATTGATGCATCTAGGGAATGATTTTATGTAGACTTTGAGATTTTGATTTGGAAGTGCTACAAGTTTCTTTCAATTGGCATCACCAATACCTTCTACTAAATCACATTATTATCTATATGATATTATATCTTATGCTTGATTGGTTTGTACCTTCCACTTGTCTCATGATATTCATAGAAAGGATTAACATTAAAATTCTTTGGGAAACTTCAAGATGTATTAATTGGTTTGATGATAAACACATCATGATAATTTGGTGTTACAATGGTTGGTGTAACAATATATATATGGAGGATTTGCTAATCTAGTTAACTTTCTAAGTTCCCTTAATTTTAGACTAGTGATGTTGGTTTGAGATCCATAAATAATATTAGCATTATTTGTAGGCTCTTCCTTGTGTTGAAAGGCACCCCCATTGCCCCTATGTTTCAAATTTTCCTTCGAAACTTATACGAATGAGGAAGAGTGCTTAACAGGTGTTTCTTATGCATGTTGGTGTACCACATTGTGTGAATAAGATCATTTCAATGCCTATTCCCTTCTTCAAAGAGCCTCAAAATACTTTTCCTTCAAAATTAGGTTCATTGCAAAGAAAACTCTCTTTGAAATTGGGTCTTCAAACAAAGAAGAATTTTGAAATGTTTTTTATTCCCTTATTAGATAAAATGTTTGTTAATTTTTTATCTCCTTGATTCTATGATGTAAAAACCTTCCCTTGAGAAGAGTATGTTGTACACTATTCATAATCCATTACTAGTACACATCCATGGCAATGTAAGTTTTAAGAAGTAAGAAATCTTCTAGTGAAAACTTTAGTGTGAGTTCGTCAACCCACTAGTACTTATCCATGACAACCAATGAACTCTAGTGTTTCTCATTATTGTGTACTCATTGTACTTCCCATCTATAAGTGTTAGCTTCCAATAGTGTGTTGAAGTTCTTAACTACCAAGCATGCATGCCTAAGGAATATATTGTCTAATACTTCAATCACTTAAGCTAAAATAACTCCATGTGCTCATTCAATAGATTCTCCTAGTTGGATCTAATGGGTCCACCATTTGTAGTTAGTGGATTCCTCCTTAACCTCATCCTAGCACAATCATTTCAAATTGTTGAGTCACTAACTACCTTTATCTCACATATGAATAGTTCATCTAGCATTTGCAATAAATCATTATGTAGCTTTTCTTCTTCTTTTTTACATATGCCATATTCCTTGTCTTGTACAACACTTCTTATGTAGCCTAGATCACTACTAGTGTGATCCTAATATATTCCTTGTTGTATAAATATGGGATTCACCCTCATGTAAATGATGTTTGGCTTGTTGTATATTAAAGTTGTAGGTATAGACAATTTTTTGCACAAGCACCCATCTTAGAGAGAGTACTTAGGTTTGAAGTGTTAAATGGGTTATGGGCCCATTCATAGTCCTCCAACAGAAGTTTTCTAACTAGGTTATGGGTGTGCATGCTCTATAATTTTGTTGATCTAGTTGAATGGAAAGTGTGTAGCTCACCAACTAGGCTACAAATACAAGTTGAATAAAGTTTAACCAAACTCTATGTGTAAACATGAGTGGAAGGTTAGATCCTAAAAGGATGGAGTTTAATTGATCACATTTTTTGGTGCATCACCTCCTTTTCCTTTGTTTCTCTAAACCTTGTCCCCCCTCCTAAATATTTTTCTTGGTATAAGTAGAATAGGAGAAGATAAGTGATAAAAGTAGCATCTTTTCCCCTTTTGCATTTAGAATAGTCAACCAAGAGTACCATCAAGGAATCAACCTTCTTTATAGAT
Organism: Sequoia sempervirens; assembly: GCA_007258455.2. Taxonomy (NCBI): domain Eukaryota; kingdom Viridiplantae; phylum Streptophyta; class Pinopsida; order Cupressales; family Cupressaceae; genus Sequoia; species Sequoia sempervirens. The sequence goes on from VDFB02122725.1 coordinate 43,219, forward strand.
TCTTTCTGGAAAGACTACTAGAGGTGATAGCTTTCAATAAACTGAGATTCTTAGAAACAACACAAAGATGCAAGAAAACACGAATGATCTAAGACTCCATTGGGTCTAGTGACTAGTGTGATCAGGACTTCATCTAAATTGGTCAAGGCTACAACCCATCTCCATCTACCTCACTCCCATGGGCTTGGATGAACTACCTCAATTTCTGCAAGGTGCAATACCGCATATTCACAAATAGTCTTATAGCATTACTTGTGGCACTCAATTCAATCCTCCTACATTCTATTATTTCTTAAAAGAAAGATCACAAATTTGAATCTCACAAGAAATCAAATATCTATATATTATAAATCCAACTAAAAATTCAATAAAAACTTTATTATTATATTATGCTTCTATTATTCAAAGTTAATGATAATTATTTTCCTACACATATAACAATG
>VDFB02122726.1:0-12482 GCA_007258455.2 Sequoia sempervirens
TATATAAAAATGTAAACATGAATATACACAACCCAATTTTCCCAGTAAAAAGATTATTTGAAGTTTATTATATTTTCCAGCCAAAACTATAGTATTACTGGTTATTTCCAAAATTTCAATCTTAGTTTCATTATAATAAACAACAGTCCAAAATTCAACACACAATTTCATTTAATCGACTAAAATCCTGAACCTTGGTAAAGTTTTCTTGATTGAAACACAGTCCAAAACATTTATAAGGATTCGAGAGTTTTCTACATGCATTATATTTTCAAATCCAAAACGAATAATTCTTACTTCATTTGATGCTATAGAAAGAAGATAATTTAAAAGAAAAAGGAGAACCTGGCGTCCTACGCCTGTAGATAACTGCAGTAGCTTTATCCTTCTTGCTGATCCAATCCTTCTAGCAACAACTTCAAGATCCTCCCTCAAACTTAAATCTTCATCCCCAAATGAATTCTCTGAAGAATAAAAGAATGCAATAATATAACAGAAAAATGACTGCCAAATTCTCCAAAATCCCCTTCGAAAGAGCCTCCCCCTTACCAACAAAAAAATCCCCTAAATAAAATCACACACAAAAGTCCCTTCCATTCCTCTTCCTGAGAATACCAAAAGTCACATCTCAAGAAAATAAATTAAAATAATTATTAATCCCTTTAATTCCCTTTTGTTGCCTTTTCAAGTATTTATAATTCATTTTCCTTTTATCATGCATTTGATTAAAACTTAAATAAATTTAAATCCACAAAATTGAACTTTTATTTGAATATAAATTCATTATCTTCACAATACACTATTAATTAATTACTTCCACATTAAAATAATTAAAATCAACCATCCGCAAGATTCTAAATAAGTATCCATTAAATTTCTTATTACAATAATTATCTTTTCAAGATTATTTGTACATGACAAATTAAATCAATTTATCTAATAATATCACTTTTACTTTTAACGAATTAGTTTAATTTGATCATTTGTTCTATATCATTTGATTTAACTTAATTGATTCTGATTTTAATTTCTAATCATATTTTAAATAACTTTGCAAATCACTTATGATTTAATTAATTATATAAACATGATTACTAACATATTATATTTTTCACACAATCAAATAACACCGTAATCAATGAAGCACACACAGAAACTCACACTCAAGCTCAGAACAACCGACACGGAGGGGCATTACATCCTCCCCCTCTTAAAAATTGACTTACTCCTGGAAGTCGAGCTCAATCATAAACATGGCAACACAACAATATCAATGATCAAAAGAATATCAGCACCATAAATTAAAACATCAATTAAACGTCATCAAGTAAACAACGAAAATTAAACAAACCAAAAAAAAGGAAATGATACCAAAACAAAAGTGGTGGTAGGGTTGCAACCAAACCAATTTGACAAACACAAGGATAGATGATGAACTAGGTTGGGGAACTTTCTTGTCAGTTCCTATTTTCCACATCAATCCCATTGGGTGTTTATGATGCTCGCCCTGTCCTGACAATGCAGGTGGAATCGAGACTTAGTTCCTGCAATCATGCATGCAAACAAACGTTGTGCACAATACATAAATATATCACAATTACTTTGTGAGAGGAACTCCCAGCATAGTAGGGCACTCGCAAGCGAGTGATACTACACTGTCCCTCCCACCAAACCACACACATAGTAATTAAAACAATTCTAGTAACTTGTAAACAATTTTCTTCTAACTAATTAGGAAATATTCATATAAGGATACTAACCATAAAACTAATTCATCCACTAAAATGAATTACTACTTGACATTATAAGTATCTATACCTGCATATTACAATTACATTACCTTCGCCACTATGCTTTCTGAAGCCCACTTCCTGTAAATCAAAAGCTACCATAGAGCATTGCACATTAGTACCAATAATTCAAGTTGCATCTTCGCCTAAAGATACTATATTCTGCTAAAATCATAAAATAATTATCCACAAAACCTCACATTTTCGTTAAAACTCATAATTTTCACACAAAGAACTCCGCTTTACCCATTATTCAACACCAAAATTCACATTAATTTCAATAAAAAAGGTAAAATTTTACACCTTCACAGATTCAAGAAAACATAATTCATCACTCAAGGACAACAAAATCGCAAATCCACACACACTTGACATAATCACACACATAAAACACATCACACTAAAACTCAAGGGTCCATAGAGCATCCCCGATAGGAAGGATATCGGTGCATTGCGCACTACACCGCGGTCCTATCCTTTCCTATCAGTTTCCTCCACCATCGACCCGACACCATCTAACAGAAGAAATTCAAGTTCGCAACAATGACAAAAGAAAAGTGAAACACAAGACTCACGGGTCTAAGCGCAAGGTTACATAGTGAGCACACATAGTGCCCAGTGTATGAACCTAGGCTCTGATACCAATGTTGTAACGCCCTGCCGTGTGAACCCCAAAGGACAAATAAACAATAATCACAATATATATATTTTTTAAAGGGTAAACATAACATACATGTAATACACATTAAATCATAACATGGATTTCATTTAAGTAGATTCATTAGCACATACATCCCTTGGGGTACACGAGGAGTCATTACGAGACTGAGATCCACACAATGACAATAAAGAATAAAATCCAAAGATATAAACCATAACAAAAATAAACATTAATAAATATAACACATATATGTTAATCATTGATAAGAAACCATCTGCGTACATAAATACAACATATGCATAATTAACTTAACACATTGAATAACAATTGCCACCGCCAATATCCACACCGAGTTTAACATTATATTACAATAAAATGTTCTAGAGGTACAATGATACAAAAGTGTTTCCAATTTGCACGGAAACCATACAATAAGAATCATGATACAAATGAATAGATGAAAATTGGCTCCATGACGGACACAACTCTGGAGTCACTGCAACCACACCAATCCGCACCTCTCGATCCTCGACTGAGGACCCAATGGGGTGCTTAGCACGTCCACCCGACCATGTGAGTCTGAAGACCCACCCCCCGTGCTAGGAGCTAACAAGAAAGAGACCTCAACCAAGAACATTCAACAGGGAACCACAAAACTCATCATTATACAAAAGTATCATAAAACTCAAGGATTACAAGAGTCAATATAATAACTTAAAGTCACAAATCCCAACACATAAATCAAAGCAATGACCAATAAACAAGTAACCAAAGGATGATCATGAAACACTTCCAAATCAAACTGAATTGATAAACATAATACAATTTCAAATTGCAATTAAACAATATAATAACATCATATCACAGTAGCATAAGAGTACAAGATCATAAATCAAATATAAATGAGATCATACAAGACCACAAAACATACTAAGGATGTATTAAAATAATAATCATAAATCAATTTAAATCAATTCAAACAACAATATAAACCAACTCCCAAAACCTACTTCTAGAGGAACACAATAAAGTAAAACAAATGGGCAACTAGGGGAGAGTGTCATCGCATAGCCTACATGGGTTCTCCAGGCCCTTCCTCCAAACTAAGGCGTCGACCCCCATCTATGGATCTCCTGGCTCTTCCTCCTACTTGAGGCGCTAGAACCATAGGGTAGCTCATGCGAAGCCGATAACCTCTCATGGGGATGAGGTTATGACCTTGCCAACCACGGCCTTCTCGGCCTTCCATTAGTCTGCGGAAGCACTAATAAAGACGAGGCATCCATTTTTTTTTAAATCTTGTAATGATATTACTACCCAACCCTCCTAAATTAATTATTAGGTTTTCACTTGATTACCAACTCACTCGTGGGTTCTCCATAGCCCTTCCCCTTACACGGGGTGCCGGCCCCCATGAGGAGCCACTCTCCCTAGAGTCCCAACAACATAAACACCAAGGGTTGTACCATCAAAATTTGAACAAAGAATCACAACATAAAGGCATGCGAGGCATTACCCATCTCGCTAACAAGTACAAAATCAGAGTCTCACAAAGTTTTGTACAACCCTTTCAAAATAATGATACCAATACACTTGCCACTTCAGAGGCACATACAAAGAGAGAATATCAAATGTCAATCATCTCAAGCCTCAGGAAGCCAAAAGAATGAAAACCCACAAATGAGGGTAAAGTGAAGCAACATGAGTATTCCTCCAATAATTCCAACACAAGGATAAAATTCCATCAAATAAGAGAGTAAATCAGAAAAGCCACAAAAGGGAACGATTCATCAAGACCCATCCACAAGCAACAATGGTGTCACCTCAAATAGGGAAATGCAAAACAAAATCACTTAATAAAACCAAAAGCCACCAACTGGGTATTCCATGGGAGACCTCAATTTTCTCCTCACAAGAACCCCCTTATAGTGGTACGCAAATCACCTTCATAAAATCAACATAGCAATGAGAACAATAATTACAAAACCACAAGAACTATTTTCAATTTAAATGTAATGAGAGAATACATTAGAATAAGATCAACAACTCCATCCAGACTACAAAATAAATCAGAAATTCAAGAAGATAAACTATCCATAACTCATAAACCAAAACACAAATTCCCAGTTACATTGCAACACAAATTAAGTGACAAAGGATTCCTAGAATCAAAATTGATCTCCAAAGGCATTCACACCAATACGGAAACATCTAAAAACAATCCTTCAATAATAGAGATAAAAGCATGCAACCAGGCATACAAGGGACCAATTAAAGAACACCTTAAATACTCAACTACTCACAACCCACAAAAACACTTGCATAACAACAACCACAAATTCAAATGAGAACAATATTTATTAACCAATCAATTAACAACCAGAACTAAATAACTTTACAACTTCCCCAAACAGAATTACTCAAATAACTAAAACAATTCATGATAATCATCACAAGTATTCTCAAGGACTTATCCATAAAGAGAGCTTACAAATCAACCATTAAATGAATATAAAGGAAGTCAATTTTCAAAAGATTAAAGTCCCATATTACCAATAAACTATCCAATTCGAGAATACCCTAATCAATCTCTAACTATGCCCATACATTTAAATTTCCCCGTTCATCATACTCATTTAACATTCACTTCCAATATTTAAATTAATTGTGAAAACTATTTAAGACCAATTGTCTATACTTTAAAATGACCATAATAACAATATTCTAAATTCTTAAACTACAAATTAGAACTTACTACCTTAAAAACTTAAATCTATCTAAATAAATTTACACACAAAAATACCCTTTAAAACCACTACATTATATATATATATATATATATATATATATATATATATATATATATATATATATTCTTTTAGAGGAGGGAAAGTAATAAGAGAATAGATCTATTCTAAGAATCCAACAGTACTACAAGATGAAATTTCATAAAGTAAAATAAAATAAAATAAAAAGGACAACTTATTTAATCCCATAATAAATTCTATTCCCAAATATAAAACAAGAATTAAATAAACAATGCTGTCATATAATCGTAATTGATTTTTCTATTAACTTATCCTCTTATAGTTGGTAATTTTAATAAATCAATAACAAAAAAATAGATTTCTTTCTATATTATCATTATTTCCATTTTAAACAGATTCTGTTTTATTCTAACCAGAAAAAGAAACAGAATATTTTATTTTCACAAAAATTAAATATTCAGTGGAATCTGAATAAATAAGTTATTAAAATTTTATTTATCTCACACCAGAAAGTGAATCTATCTACTTACAGACATAATTTAATTAAATAAATATAACAGAGAAATTATGACATAAAATATAATTAAATTAAATAATAATTATATGATATTTATATATATGCATATATATTAAAATCAAAATACAAATTTTCATTTAAAAGAAAAGCATGCATTTTAAAGTTTATATTTCCTTTGGAATGGCCACGGACTATTAACAGTCACGGGCTTTACACCCGGCTGCGGACAGTCTACAAACTGTTCGCAGCAGTCCGTAGGACTGTGCAGACAGTCCGCAGACTGCCGCACGGGTACCAACCCCCGGCTGGGTGGTGGGTAAGGCCGAGGCCGAACCACCACTCAGTCGGTGGTTTATTAATATCCACCACATGCAAAATTTTGATTCAGCGAATTTTGAAAATAAATAAATTTGCAATCACTATTTATCATGTAAATATATATATATATGGGTATGTATATATATATATATGTATATATCAATTATAATAGATATATATATATATGTATACATATACATATATATATTTATATATATATATTGTATCACAAATACTTCGAAACAAAGACAGATATATATTGTACAATTTTTCTGTGTATATATAAATGTAAACACGAATATACACAACCCATTTTTCCCAATAAAAATATTATTTGAAATTTATTATATTTTCCAGCCAAAACTATAGTATTATTGGTTATTTCCAAAATTTCAATCTTAGTTTCATTATAACAAACAACAGTCCAAAATTCAACACACAATTTCATTTAATCAACTAAAATCATGAACCTTGGTAAAGTTTTCTTGATTGAAACACAGTCCAAAACATTTATAAGGATTCAAGAGTTTTCTACATGCATTAGATTTTCAAATCCAAAACGAATAATTCTTACTTCATTTGATGCTATAGAAAGAAGATAATTTAAAAGAAAAAGGAGAACCTGGCATCCTGCGCCTGTAGATAACTGCAGCAGCTTTATCCTTCTTGCTGATCCAATCCTTCTAGCAGCAGCTTCAAGATCCTCCCTCAAACTTAAATCTTCATCCCCAAATGAATTCTCCAAAGAATAAAAGAATGCAATAATATAACAGAAAAATGACTGCCAAATTCTCCAAAATCCCCTTTGAAAGAGCCTCCCCCTTCCCAACAAAAAAATCCCCTAAATAAAATCACACACAAAAGTCCCTTCCATTCCTCTTCCTGAGAATACCAAAAGTCACATCTCAAGAAAATAAATTAAAATAATTATTAATCCCTTTAATTCCCTTTTGTTGCCTTTTCAAGTATTTATAATTCATTTTCTTTTTATCATGCATTTGATTAAAACTTAAATAAATTTAAATCCACAAAATTGAACTTTTATTTGAATATAAATTCATTATCTTCACAATACACTATTAATTAATTACTTCCACATTAAAATAATTAAAATCAACCATTTGCAAGATTCTAAATAAGTATCCATTAAATTTCTTATTATAATAATTATCTTTTCAAGATTATTTGTTCATGACAAATTAAATCAATTTATCTAATAATATCACTTTTACTTTTAACGAATTAGTTTAATTTGATCATTTGTTCTTCATCATTTGATTTAACTTAATTGATTCTGATTTTAATTTCTAATCATATTTTAAATAACTTTGCAAATCACTTATGATTTAATTAATTATTTACACATGATTACTAACATACTATATTTTCCACATAATCAAATAACATAGTAATCAATGAAGCACACACAAAAACTCACACACCAGCTCAGAACAACCAACACAGAGGGGTGTTACATCCTCCCCCCCTTAGACATCGACTTACTCCTGGAAGTCAAGCTCAATCATAAACATGGCAACACAACAATATCAATGATCAAAAGCATATCAGCACCATAAATTAAAACATCAATTAAACATCATCAAGTAAACAATGAGAATTAAACAAACCAAAAAAAAGGAAATGATACCAAAACAAAAGTGGTGGCAGGGTTGCAACCAAACCAATTTGACAAACACAACGACAGATGACGAACTAGGTTGGGGAACTTTCTTGTCAGTTCCTATTTTCCACATCAATCCCATTGGGTGTTTATGATGCTCGCCCTGTCCTGACAATGCAGGTGGAATCGAGACTTAGTTCCTGCAATCCTGCATGCAAAGAAACGTTGTACACCATACATATATATATATCACAATTACTTTGTGAGAGGAACTCCCAACATAGTAGGGCACTCGCAAGCGAGTGATACTACACTGTCCCTCCCACCAAACCACACACATAGTAATCAAAACAATTCTAGTAACTCGTAAACAATTTTCTTCTAATTAATTAGGAAATATTCATATAAGGATACTAACCATAAACCTAATTCATCCACTAAAATGAATTACTACTTGACATTATAAGTATCTATACCTGCATATTACAATTACATTACCTTCGTCACTATGCTTTCTGAGGCCCACTTCCTGTAAATCAAAAGCTACCATAGAGCATTGCACATTAGTACCAATAATTCAAGTTGCATCTTCGCCTAAAGATACTATATTCTGCTAAAATCATAAAATAATTATCCACAAAACCTCACATTTTCGTTAAAACTCATAATTTTCACACAAAGAACTCCACTTTAACCATTATTCAACACCAAAATTCACATTAATTTCAATAAAAAGGGTAAAATTTTACACCTTCACAGATTCAAGAAAACATAATTCATCACTCAAGGACAACAAAATCGTAAATCCACACACACTTGACATAATCACACACATAAAACCCATCACCAAGAAACACATCACACTAAAACTGAAGGGTCCATAGAGCATCCCTGACGGGAAGGATATTGGTGCATTGCGCACTACACCGCGGGTCCTATCCTTTCCCATCAGTTTCCTGCACGATCGACCTGACACCATCGAACAGAAGAAATTCAAGTTCACAACAATGACAAAAGAAAAGTGAAACTCAAGACTCACGGGTCTAAGTGCAAGGTTACATAGTGCGCACACATAGTGCCCAGTGTATGAACCTATGCTCTGATACCAATGTTGTAACGCCCCGCCGTGCGAACCCCAAAGGACAACAACACAATAAATACCACACAATTTTTTTTTAAAATGCACATAACATGCATGTAATACACATTAAGTCATAACATGAATTTCATTTAAGTAAACTCACTAACACAAACATCCTTTGGGGTACGAGGAGTCATTCACGAGGCTGAGATCCACTGTGACAATAAAGAATAAAATCCAAAGATATAAACCATAACAAAAATAAACATTAATAAATATAACACATATATGTTAATCATTGATAAGAAACCATCTGCGTACATAAATACAACATATGCATAATTAACTTAACACATTGAATAACAATTGCCACGGCCAATATCCACACCGAGTTTAACAATACATTATAGTACAATCCTCAAGAGGTACAATGATACAAGAGTGTTTCCAATATGCATGGAAACCATACAACAAGAATCATGATACGAAATGAATAGATGGCGGCTCCATGATGGACCTTTTAACTCTGGAGTCAACGCAACCACACCAATCCGCACCTCGATCCTCATTTGGGGACCCAATAGGGTGCTGCTTGCGTTCCACCCAACCATGTGAGTCAGAAAACCCACCCCCCGTGCTAGGAGCTAACAAGAAAGAGACCTCAACCAAGAACATTCAACAGGGAACCACAAGACTCAACATCATACAAAAGTATCATAAAACTCAAGGATTACAAGAGTCAATATAATAACTTAAAGTCATAAATCAAAGCAATGACCAATAAACAAGTAACCAAAGAATGATCATAAAACACTTCCAAATCAAACTGAATTAATAAACATAATACAATTCAAATTGCAATTAAACAATATAATAACATCATCCGCGATTGTAAGAGTACAAGATCGTAAAATCAAAATATAATGAGATCATACAAGACCACAAAACACTAAGGATATTAAAAACAATAATCATAAATCAATTTAAATCAATTCAAACAACAATATAAACCAACTCCCATAACCTACTTCTAGAGGAACACAATAGAAGTAAAACAAATGGGCAACTAGGGGAGAGTGTCATCACATAGTGTACATGGGTTCTCCAGGCCCTTCCTCCAAACTGAGGCACCGGCCCCCATCTATGGATCTCCTGGCTCTTCCTCCTACTTGAGGCGCCGACACCATAGGGTAGCTCATGCGGAGCCGATAACCTCTCATGAGGACGAGGTTACGACCTTGCCAACCACGGCCTTCTCGGCCTTCCATTAGTCTGCAGAAGCACTAATGAAGACGAGTCATTCATTTTTTAAAAAAATCTTGTAATGATATTACTACCCAACCCTCCTAAATTAATTATTAGGTTTTCACTTGATTACCAACTCACTCGTGGGTTCTCCATAGCCCTTCCCCTTACACGGAGCGCCGGCCCCCATGAGGAGCCACTCTCCCTAGAGACCCAACAACATAAACACCAAGGGTTGTACCATCAAAGTTTGAACAAAGAATCACAACATAAAGGCATGTGAGGCATTACCCATCTCGCTAACAAGTACAAAATCAGAGTCTCACAAAGTTTCGTACAACCCTTTCAAAATAATGATACCAATACACTTGCCACTTCAAAGGCACATAAAAAGAGAGAACATCAAATGTCAATCATCTCAAGCCTCAAGAAACCAAAAGAATGAAAACCCACAAATGAGGGTAAAGTGAAGCAACATGAGTATTCCTCCAATAATTCCAACACAAGGATAAAATTCCATCAAATAAGAGAGTAAATCAGAAAAGCCACAAAAGGGAACGATTCATCAAGACCCATCCACAAGCAACAATGGTGTCACCTCAAATAGGGAAATGCAAAACAAAATCACTTAATAAAACCAAAAGCCACCAACTGGGTATTCCATGGGAGACCTCAATTTTCTCCTCACAAGAACCCCCTTATGAGTGGTGCATAAATCACCTTCATAAAATCAACAACTTATAGCAATGACAACAATAATTACAAAACCACCAAGAACTATTTTCAATTTAAATATAATTAGAGAATACATTAAAATAAGATCTAACAACTCCATCGGAACTACAAAATAATCGAGAAATTCCAAGAGATCAACTATCGCAACTCATATTAAAACACAAATTCCCAGTTACATTGCAACACAAATTAAGTGACAAAGGATTCCTAGAATCAAAATTGATCTCCAAAGGCATTCACACCAATACGGAAACATCTAAAAACAATCCTTCAATAATAGAGATAAAAGCATGCAACCAGGCATACAAGGGACCAATTAAAGAACACCTTAAATACTCAACTACTCACAACCCACAAAAACACTTGCATAACAACAACCACAAATTCAAATGAGAACAATATTTATTAACCAATCAATTAACAACCAGAACTAAATAACTTTACAACTTCCCCAAACAGAATTACTCAAATAACTAAAACAATTCATGATAATCATCACAAGTATTCTCAAGGACTTATCCATAAAGAGAGCTTACAAATCAACCATTAAATGAATATAAAGGAAGTCAATTTTCAAAAGATTAAAGTCCCATATTACCAATAAACTATCCAATTCGAGAATACCCTAATCAATCTCTAACTATGCCCATACATTTAAATTTCCCCGTTCATCATACTCATTTAACATTCACTTCCAATATTTAAATTAATTGTGAAAACTATTTAAGACCAATTGTCTATACTTTAAAATGACCATAATAACAATATTCTAAATTCTTAAACTACAAATTAGAACTTACTACCTTAAAAACTTAAATCTATCTAAATAAATTTACACACAAAAATACCCTTTAAAACCACTACATTATATATATATTTTAATTCTTTTAGAGGAGGGAAAGTAATAAGAGAATAGATCTGTTCTAAGAATCCAACAGTACTACAATATGAAATTTCATAAAATAAAATAAGATAAAATAAAAAGGACAACTTATTTAATCCCATAATAAATTCTATTCCCAAATATAAAACAAGAATTAAATAAACAATGCTGTCATATAATCGTAATTGATTTTTCTATTAACTTATCCTCTTATAGTTGGTAATTTTAATAAATCAATAACAAAAAAATAGATTTCTTTCTATATTATCATTATTTCCATTTTAAACAGATTCTGTTTTATTCTAACCAGAAAAAGAAACTGAATATTTTATTTTGACAAAAATTAAATAATCAGTGGAATCTGAATAAATAAGTTATTAAAATTTTATTTACCTCACACCAGAAAGTGAAACTATCTGCTTATAGACATAATTTAATTAAATAAATATAACAGGGAAATTATGACATAAAATATAATTAAATTAAATAATAATTATATGATATATATATATGCATATATATTAAAATCGAAATACAAATTTTTGTTTAAAAAAAAAGCGTGCATTTTAAAGTTTATATTTCCTTTGGAATGGCCACGGGCTATTAATAGCCACGGGCTTTACACCCGTCTGCTTGGACGGAGTCTACGGTGTTACTTGTGATCCATGAGAGACTAGGCCGGGCCGGTCAGCGGTATGCGCTGCGAACACCAACCCTCGGTGGAGTGAGGTGAATACTGATTTGGTGAACCACCACTCAGTCGGTGGTTTATTAATATCAACCATATGCAAAATTTCGATGGGAATTGGCGAATTTCAAAAATAAATAAATTTACAATCAATATTTATCAACGTATATATATA
>VDFB02122727.1:0-27708 GCA_007258455.2 Sequoia sempervirens
ATCTTAGTTGTTACAAAAATTGAATCATTACAAAACAATGAGCATAGTAGTAGGTCAAAAGTTTGCAAATGTGAAAGAAAGGTGAAAGTTTGTAGATATAATAGCAAGGAAAAGTTCCATAAACAACTAGTTCAAACATGAAATTACACTTGTTCAATAGACTAAAAAAGTCCACAATTTATACTAGGTGGTGTCATCATTCCATCATTCTTTTGTAATTCTTTGGCAATTAACCCTTGTCCTTACTAATGTCATATTTACGTCAAGTTGACATCATCATCAAAATTGTTCATCTAAATCAGTTGATTAAAATTATAAATGTTTAGATCAGTTGGTTTTACCCATAAAATCTTGATGGCCATGATAAACTCATAAACTTTAGTTGCATATGAAATTCCTAAAAGAGGCACATGAATAAGCAATTCTCGCAAAGCTTGATGATCCCAAAGTTTCTATAAATAAAAAAGAATCTATAGGTACCTATTGTGCAAGAAAATACATTGGAACTAATTATAAATTGGTTAGTTCAACAACTCTCTAAAAAATCTGGTAGTAGACCAAAAACTCACATGACTAGTAATAGACCAAAAACCCACATGAGCATATTCTAGTCATTTTTTCCAATCTCACCAAATTTGATCTGTAGATATCCATTAGGCTCCTCTACAAAGTGATGCCATTATTTTTCCCATCTTGTCTTTGAAAATTCTCCTAAAAAACTACCCAAAACCAACACTATTAAAAAATGCAAAAAAACTAAAAACAAGAAAGGAAATATTTTAAGGTTGATGTATGATTTCTTGCAGACCCAAATGCTCTTGCATCATAAAATATTTATTTATAGAGGCTTGAGCTAACCACTCCACTCAATATTTGTTCACATGCCTCACACATGAAGATTGTTGTGGCTCATGAATATGCTTCTAGGTGAATTTCTTAGTTTATATTGTATGGCATATACTCCCTTCTTATCAATGCAATTAGTATTCTTATTTTCTTAAACATACTATTATTTGTGAATCGATTATTAAGATAAAGATAGATAAGGAAACTAAACCTTCAATACAAGTCATTATTTTTAATGTGTTCATGTATCCTTCCCAAACTTTCACTTGGTCATAACACACTAAAAATAACACATTTCATTTTTTTGTCTATTTTAATCATGAATAGATAATAATGAGTATTAAAATTATTGATAAAAAATCTACCCAAGTTTGTAAATCATAATAAAATTAATATAAGTGAAACAAAAGATTGATTGTAAGATACAAAAATTAAAAGAACAACCTATCATTTACATTAAAAGATATTAGACTACTTCAACAAAATTGTAATTTAACAAAAAATTCTGTAATAATCTATAACAAAATTAACTTTTCTCTTACTATTACCATTGAGAAATTAAAAAATTACCTTTTTTACCATAGAAGTACTATTGCAATTTGCACAAGATTGTTGGGATAAAAAACTATTTTTTAAATACATAAACTCATTGTTTATATTATCAATCTAATGAGCTAATTCTTAGTTCATCACATGCTTCAAATTCAAAACACCTCTAGGACCTCCTCTCTAAAATTTTGATACAATGTTGAAAATTGAAAATATTTATTTTTGATAGAAATATAACCCATGTTAGAAACAATAATAATCAAAGAATAATATTATTATTGAGTTCATATAGGATTTTACAATAAACTGTACAAACATTTTTAAAGCATTGTGTAGACATCCAAATTTGATTGCTCTCATATGATCAAATTCACCTTTCTATTCATCCATTCTATAAATATTAATTTATTTAATTAATATTATACTTTATGTCTAAATTCCCTAAAGTATTTAATTTAACAATTAAATACTTTGCCTTACACTTTTCCTCCCTAAATTAAATAAATACATTAATTTATTTAATTTAGTCATTTAACCTTTTTGAATAAAATCACTTTAAAATTCTTCCTTTTTCTCTCTCCTTGTCACATCCTCCATAATCTCTTTCTAATCACGATTAATTTAATTAATTCATGATTAGGATGTGCATCCTCTTAATCAAGGATTAATGTCACATCCTCCTACATTTTCCACTTGCCTCTAATCTTCCATTAATTATCTTAATTATGTGTTTACACAACCTCAATCAAGGTCATTAGCCACATTTAGCATCCCTTTTTAGTCAACCTCTCCATTTCCCTTTCTTGGCATTGACCCTCTTTCCCATGAGAATTTGTAATTCACATTTATTTATCCTAGGTCTCTCTCCTCCCCACGTGAATTTTTAATTCACATTTTATCCTTCCAAGACTTCTAGAACATTTAACTTGCACCTCATCCACTCCCACCTTTTTGGAGACCCTCTTATCCATTATATTCTCCCAAGTATGTGAATTTTTAATTCACATTTATTTCTCCAACCACTTTCTCTTTTCCCATGGAGATTTTTAAGGAATTCCAAAATTTCTCAAATATCACTTTCATCTTCACTTGGGGACAAGAAGTTCCTCTTTTTTGAGGAAATCTTTTCACCCCCCAAGGTACTTGTCCTTCCTCCACATCATGTACCTCCCTTCCACCTCACTTCCACATCATCTTACCCTTAGCCACTTCACATTCTACATGTTAATATGTGAAGACTTGTGAGTCCTCAACTCACCATAACCCTTCATCTTCCATAACCCTTTATCTTGGCCTTGTTGGATAAATCTCAACCGTTGAATTCTCTAGAGAATTCAAATTTATTTATAAATACCCCCTCCTCTAAGGCATTTTAAACACTTAATCATTTTGCACCTACATGTTATTTTGAACACTCATCTCACAAGCATCTCCTCTTACTTAGCCAAGCCATTTTAGCCACTTGCACTTGCATCTAGCCATCAAAGGAGCACATGAGTACTCAAAATCAAGTGCCAACCAAGGAGTTTCAACTAAAAAGAGAAGGTATAATCATTTGGAATTTTCTTTTATTTTATCTCTCTGTATTAACATTTCCTTAGGCTAATCGTTGAGGTGTTCTTTGTGTTTTTACATTACATTTTAGTTGTTTTACATCATTAGAATGGGTAAAAATCAAAGGGTCACACATTTTATTTCTATAATATCCCCAAACTAATCCAAGCTACCTATAGGAAACTAACTATTTTAATGATAATATCAAATAATAAACCACAAAGTCACTAAGGTGAATTTATTCTGGTGCAGGAGCATGTGTTTGATTTCTTGTCTCCATGAGGCCATTTGTAAATAGTTGCTCTATTTTGTGTATTGGGTCTTATAATAAGGTTTATCAAACCATTTTAGAGGTGTTTGAGTCTTATAAAGTCATATTTTAAGTCATTTTTCAAATAATGTTTAAAGTTGTTTCATATTGTAAAAAATGTAAAAGTTGCTCAAAAAAGTTGTTAAGCAACTTGTCAAAAAGTGTCATTAAGGTGTTTTGTCAACATACTAATCAAAAGGTGGTTGAAAATAGTTTTTTTTGGTTGTAAATGTATAAATACACCCTACAAAACTTGAATTGGTCATTGGAGACATTATTTTTGAAGTTTGATGAATGGCAACCTCACATTTTGTGTGCATTTTCTGATTTTTACATTGTTTCCAGGCTAAAGTTGTGTTTTGTATGACCTAGTATGGAATCAAATAATGAATTATCATATATGGATGGAAATATCTCTATATATAGTTTCCAATTATTTTTGTCTCATTGAATTTTATTGAGTTTTGTGGAAGATATGACTATTTTGGTGAGACTTCTTATTCTAACAATATTGTGTGGAATTTACAGTTTGGAAAATGTGATGGTATGGATTTTAAAGTCTATATTTTGGATTTGAAACCAACTGTATTTTTTTTCCATGTAAATATTCTTTCATTTTCTTCAAGTAGCTCAAATTTCATTAAGATTTGAATAAGTTATGACCATTTTTGTGAGGGCAAGTCTGAACCCTACCTAGGGTTTGTAGTTTTGGGAAAAATGAAATAACTTTCTTTTCCACAATTGGATCTTCATAAAAATTGGAAGAAAAGTTTATAATTATGTTGTGTTCAATCTCACCAGAGAGATTGGATTCATTATTTTTTTTGTGGAAGTTATTAATGACTGTTTGTTGCATTAAATTGTGGGCTGCTATGGCTATGTTTCCAATGTGATATTGAATGACTAATAGCATGTGTTATACAAAGATTGATTTGAATTATTGTCGAAGGTTTGTGAGATATGTTGTTGAATCCTCCTATATTTTCATCATATTCCAAGATTTGGACCTTAATATTTCAATGCCCCTCTTAAGGTTTACATTACACACAAGAAAATATGTTGAATGAAAACACACACACACACACACACACACACACATATATATATTGTCTAAAAACAAATATTTAAAAAACACTTCCTAGCTAGGTAGAACTCCATAAAACTACCTCATATCCCTCATAAAGGTGTAGCTCCTAAGATGAATAACAAGTTCCTAGATTACCACCTCCTTGAATTCCTAAATCACAAATCTCCATAATTATTAGACAATAATCTATGTTGAGCTACATCCATAAAGCTCCATCAAGTTGTCTAATTACCCTCATAAAGGTATAATTCCTAAGATCTACAAACTCCTAAACTATCTAGGAAATAATCCATATGGAGTTTACACCAAAATCCCTTCCTATCTTAAAAAATAAAGCTCATAATATATGAATTCTTTGAAATACTATGAGCATAACAAAAGAAAAAAAAAACATATTCCTCTCATATAAACACCATCTCTAAGTGAGAATCTATCTTGAGATGATGAGATTCCTCTAGCCTTTGGTGTCTCTAGTCTCCAATAGTGAAGGTTTCTTTTATACCTTCAAAGTATTAAGATCTAAGGAAAGATCCAATTGAAAGAAATTCCAACTCATGTTGTTAAATACAAGAAATAAATAATTGAAAATGATCAATATTTCAAACTCATGGACATGCTTTGCAATGCCCAAAATATACCCAAGAGGATTTTGAGACACAAATGAGTTCTCAAGATAGCTATCAAGTTGTTGCAAAAAAAAAAAAATCAATAGCAAGGCACTCTAATTTACTTGGAGCACACTATCATAGATTAAAATCCTCGCTATGAAGCATGAAAAATAGAGTAGGATTGATTTTAGAAAAAAATGCACCTTAAAGATTTATAGTTTTATATTTTGTTCAGTCACACTTGGTTCAAACACCTCTATCTGACCCACCCAACAAAAATATTACTTCAATAAAAGTGCAAGAGATAATTATAGGTGTGACCTCTCAAAATATCTAATGTTTATGATTCCATACACCACCATTTGATGCTTTTCATGATTGTTGAATATCCTCATGTGCAAACACTAGAAAAAACATTCTACTTCCCTTGAAACAAACACATCCAAAAGAAAACTCCAAGCCTCTCAACAAAGATCAACACATTAATTTACTATCAAGGAACTCTCAACTATGAGGTTGGAAACCGTGACCTTGAAATATTTTTTTAATAACAAGACACTCTAATTTACTTGTAGCACATTGTCATAGATAAACACCTTGTTATGAGATATAAAAAATAGAGAACGGTTGATTTTAGAAAAAATTGCACCCTAAAGATTTATAGTTCTATTCAATCACAATTGGGTCAAACACCTCTATCTAACCCACCCAACAAAAATGCTACTTCAATAAAAGTGCAAGAGATAATTATAAGTGTGACCTCTCAAAATATCTAGTGTTTCCAATTCCATACACCACCATTTTATGCTTTTCACAATTGTTGAGCATCCTCATGCAAACACTAGAAAAAAATATTCTACTTCCCTTGAAACAAACACATCCAAAAGAAAACTCCAAGCCTCTTGAAACAAAGATCAACTTGCTCAACCATGAGGTCAATGATGACCTTGGAAATTGTGACAAAATTATTTTTTCAATAGTAAGGTACTCCAATTTACTTGGAGCACATTGTCATAGATAAAACACCTCGTTATGAGGCATGAAAAATAGAGTAGGATTGATTTTAGAAAAAATTCACCCTAGAAATGTTTATAGTTCTATATTTTTTTCAATCACAATTGAGTCAAACACCTCTATCTGACCCACCCAATAAAAATGATACTTCAATAAAAGTGCAAGAGATAATTATAGGTGTGAGCTCTCAAAATCTCTAATGTTTTTGATTCCATACACCACCATTTGATACTTTTCATGATTGTTGAACATCCTCATGCAAACACTAGAAAAAATTATTTTACTTCCCTTTGAAACAAACACATCCAAAAGAAAACTCCAAAGCCTCTCAACAAAGATCAACTTTCTCAACCATGAGGTCAATGATAAGCTTGGAAACCAAGACCTCCATGCATAAACATTGGAACCACTTGAGTATCTATTTTAATGGAACTCAACCCCATTGTGCTTCTTGTACCTCCAAGATATTGACTCCCAATTCAAAATAAAAAAACAAGCCTTAGAAAACTAGGATATTTATTGAAAACTTCTTTGCCACGATTAATGGTTTAACTTGCACCTTAGAGAGTGAAAATGGGCTAAAAATTCATAAAATTTTATGGGGATTCAATTTGACGACTTCCTCAAACACCTAATATAAGTTAATTTATGTGTTGCACAAGTAATTCACTTTGAGTTTTCATCGCTCCATTCTAGATGCCTTTAGGAACTCCTCCCTAACACTTTGATACCATGTTGAAAAATTGAAGAGCATGTAAATTTTCTAGGAATCTAACCCATATTAGCAACAATAATAAACACATAATAATACTAATTTGAGTTCATACAAGATTTTGTAATAAATTATGCAAATTCTTACAATGCATTACATTCTTGTACAGTTTCCCAAAAATAACCCAAACTACTTACATAAAACTAACTATTTTAGTTTGATAATATAAAATAATAAACCACAAAGTCATTAAGATAACTTTATTACAATGCATAAACCTTAATATTTCAATATTCCTTGTGGTCATATGGAGTTTCATAAGCCAATATCAAATAGAACTACCTAAAATGACATAAATCTCCTTTTAAACATATTATAGAAGACAATATACATGCACTTTAATTTCTATAAAAAGTTAAATAAATTTGCACCTTATACATTTAGAAAATAGACTCTAATAATTACTTTATGGGATTATTTTCTTGCAATCCAAGTTCATTGGAATGAGTCAACACCTTTCACAAATATGAATTACTATAAAAAGGGTTCAATAAAATATTATCCAAGACATTATACAAGAACTCAAAGCTCTCTAGAATGAATATATAATTCCACACACTCTTCCAACATATTATTCAACACACATTGAAAGCAACCGATGCAAACTATAGAATAAACATCTAGGTCACAAATTTTAATACCCAATGAACAATTTCAATTCCTTTAATCAACAAGTTCAACCCCAAAGCCAACAAGAAAATCCAATACCTAACACATTGTAACATCTTTCATTAGACAAATAAAGGTATAGACCATTCCAATGCCATTGACGTATAATAGTTATACTAGTTCTCAACACCAAGATGCAATTTTTAACAGTAATACACACATCAAACCATATTTTAAATGCCTTCATCATAACATCATATACATAAACAAAAGGTATTAAAATGCCTTACTCTAGTAGATTTTAAAGCTTCAAAATAGTATGTAATGTCCCCTTTTTGTGAGTGATAATCCAACAAGGCTATCTAGCCTATTTTATTCCCATAGGCTATGATCAAGCATTATAAGGGAATATAATTTAATTAATTATTTATAAAGTTTTCCAAATAAATTAAATCATAATGATAAATTTGTTTTAAATTAATTTAATTAAAGTGACTTAAATAAAAAATAATACATATTGTAAAGTCACTTTATTAAATAAAGTGTTCTTCTAGAAGCCTTGAAGAGGTTAAATTAGCTTCTTCTATAAGACTCAATTGAACCTTTAAAAAGAGATGAGAGAAAGTCATTTGGACATCTTTATTTTGGTATTTTCTATCGAAGAATTTTGGAGAGCTTGTGTTTGTAGGTTCAATGTGCCTTAGGAGGAAAACCCTTGGGAAGGACGATTTTTTGGATGAAAACCTGTTCAACCTATTGGGTGGATTCATTCCAAAATTCACACTTGTGCTTATTTGATAAGTTTATGGAGGATTGAAGCTTCAAAGAATAAATTGCTGCAAAGATAGTGATGAAGAGGGAAACTCTCCCTTTCAAATCTAAAACCAAACACACATACAACACTATGCAAGAAGGTTGCAAATAAAAATTAACAACAAAATATGGAAGAGAAATATACAACATATATTGATTTCAAAATCTGAAAATGAATTACATAATCATGGAGCTCATATGCTCCCATACAACATGGGATTTACACATACAAAAATCTACAACTCAATATTCTAGCTTCATTCCAACATCTGAGTATGCAAAAATATTCTTCTCCAAATCCCCCCCTCACCAAATTGCAAGAATCAATATATAGAAATGTGTAAGAAGAAACCACTATTGGTTTCTCAAAACAACCTCCACTAAACCATCAGGAAAACTTGCCACTTTCTACCTATCAATGCTTTATCATTCATCAAAATATTCTAAAACAAATTTTGGGTTTGGTGCACCTTGTTTCCATCTTTCCAAATCATTTTAAAGTTCTTGATTTCATTACCATATGAGAAATTTATAGCTGTTTTACCAAGACTGTGTCTCACAATTGATACCTAGACAATCTTTTCTTGTTTCCCAAAAATAATGATATGCTAGTCAAACCTCTAGAATGCTCATTACTCCTTCCTGGCATGGATTTCCTCTTCTTGTCATGTGCATTCAATGTGAAATTCAAATTTTTCTTCCCACTCTCCAACTCACTATCTCCACTCTCCTTCAACACCCAAATTCTGTTATGTTGGAGGAGTTGAGAATTTCAATAATTTGAGCTTGTAGCCAAAAATAAAAATAAAACACAAGCATAAAATTTTAAAATATTTTTGGTTGTGTAGGATTGCTTGGTACCCTAGGATGCTCCTGTATCAAACACCCGAGGTAGAAAGTTTGTGAGCATAGGCTCACAAAAGTGGAGTTGAATGGTAGAACCATTCTTTCAGATTGCAAGCAATCTGCAATGAACTCCATCACTATCCAAAGTGCACATGAAGTATTTTCTTCTTCCTCTTCTTCCAACATCTTACTGGAACTATCTTCACTCTCCAACAACTCTTCTCTTCTTCCATGGGTCTTAAGCCACCAAAATATGACCACCTCCACCAAATTTCCTCATCATACACATCAACACTTGCAACCGATTCACACAAATCTGCCCCTACAACTTCTACATATAAATTTGTAACCCCTGAATGCGAATCTATTACTGTAAATTCTTTCATATCTACTAAATTTTCTCTTCTCTCCACAACATCCAAATCAATTTCTTCATCACATAATGTAGAAAAATCAAAATTTCCCTCTTCATCGATTTGATGCTCCATGTCCACCAAGTCCTCGTTATTCTCTTTCTCTGTTGCAACAAATTTCTCAATTTGTACATTCCTATCTTCATCAAAGAAAATATTAAAATCTATTTTACCTCACCTTCTATTGCAACCTTTGTTTGAATTAAGATTAACTCATCCCACTCTCTTTCAATTGCTTCCATTCACATCAATAAATCATCCCCTTCACTTTCTTCTATTTCCTTCAAAGGACACTCTTCTACTACAACTTCATTATAATCACATTCATCTTCATAAAAATATTTATCAAAAATAAATTTTACCTCAATATCCTCCACTGCTACAACTTTTGCTTCCCTTGTAATAAGTTGATCCCATTCTCTTTCAATCTAAGTAAGTAAATCATCCTTCTCGACTTCATAGGTGTTCCCTAAAGAACACTCTTCTACCGCTACAATATATGTAGTCTCATCCTCCATGTCACATAATCTCTGTAGTCTCTTCTAAAGTACCTCCTTCAATGATCTATTTACAAAAATCTCTTCCAATATTTACCAATATTATTGTAAACTGCCTCCTTCAATGGTCTGTTTACAATCATGGGAATCTCATTTCCTCAAATCCTCTAAAAATTTCTTCTTACTACTTTCACATTCATTTGCAAGAAAAATCCACACATTCTCCACCCTCATGTCCTGGTGCAAACTACCTCCAATCGGCGCTTTGTATGCACACTCAGGAACTCCTAATCTGATACCACTAATGAAGAGGGAAACTCTCCCTTTCAAATTTATAATAAAAAAAACATACAACACTATGCAAGAAGGCCACAAATAAACATTAACAAAAAAATATGGAAGAGAAATCTGCAACATATATTGATTTCAATATTTGAAAATGAATTACATAATCATGGAGCTCATATGCTCCCATACA
This sequence comes from Sequoia sempervirens, assembly GCA_007258455.2. Classification (NCBI taxonomy): domain Eukaryota; kingdom Viridiplantae; phylum Streptophyta; class Pinopsida; order Cupressales; family Cupressaceae; genus Sequoia; species Sequoia sempervirens. Next base: position 10,397 of record VDFB02122727.1, read on the forward strand.
TCATGGGATTTACACATACAAAAATCTGCAACTCAACATTCTAGCTTCATCCCAACATATGAGTATACAAAACTCTTCTTCTCCAAATCCCCCCCTCACCAAATTGCAAGCATCAATATGTAGAAATTGTGTGAGAAGAAACCACTATTGGTTTCTCAAAACAACCTCCACTAAACCATCAAAAAACCATCACTTTCTACCTATCAATGCTTTGTCATTCATCCAAATTTTCTAAAATAGTTTCTAGGTTTGGTGTGCCTCATTTCCAGCTTTTCAAATCATTTTGCAATTCTTGATTTCATTATTGTATGAGAAAGTTATGGCCATTTTACTGAGACTGGGTCTCACAATTACGACCCAAACAATCTTTTCTCTTTTCCCAAGAATAATAATATGTCAATCAAACCTCAAGAATGCTCATTACTTCTTCCTGGCATGGATTTCCTTTTCTTTCCATGTGCATTCAATGTGAAATTCAAAATTTTCTTCCCACTCTCCAACCCACTATCTCCACTCTCCCTCAACACCCAAATTTTGTTATGCTAGAGGAGTTGAGAATTTCAATAATTTAAGCCTGCAACCGAAAATCAAAATAAAAAACAAGCATAAAATTTTAAAATATTTTTGGTTGTGTAGGATTACTTGGTACCCCATGATGCTCTTGCATTAGATAGTTTTGAAGTTTTTGAATATTTTGAATATTTTATAAATTTTGGAAGCATGCTACATTAATCTGAACAACTATTACAGTAGTCTGTATCATTGCTACAATATTCCACATGGATGCTACAATGTTTCATATCACTACAATAACCAATAAATTATTGATTTTTGGGGTGAATAGGGCTTATATTTATTGATGGACAAATCAGTTCCCTAAACATGAGGTTTTATTATAGGTTTTAATGACAATTGAAGGGAAGATAATGGGCTATTTTCTACCCAATTTATGAAGGTAAATAGTGTAGGTTGTTGGGTGTTGAACAACAATTACATGCTAGGAAAATAAGGGTTGAATATCCCTTAACTTGGCATCTTAGATATCTTACTATTGCTACCACCTTGGAGACTTGAAATTTGACATTTTTGGACTGCAATATTTGAGTGTATCTCAAAATTAAATTTTCCACCTGAATGTTGTCCATGGGACTATCAAAGGTCATAAATTAACTCATAAAGCTCTGTAAATTTTGAGTATTGTTTTGCAAATAGAATATGAAAGTTAATTCAATATCATTTTGATTATTAATATCACATTACTTTAAGATAATTCTTGTGAATTAGTTAATGATAGTAATGTTTATTTATCATTCAATTGTCATCACTATTATGCAATTAACCCTTCACAAATTTGAGAAAACAAGATTGCAAAAGAAAATATTCTCACCTAAGAAATTATGCCAAGTGTTTGACAAAATGTGTATGAAGAGGAATGTATGATTTTGGTCCTATTTTAGAGGGGTTTTTATAGTGGTATTAGAGCCACATTCTTGCCATCCTGAAGGGTTAATGAGCACTAGTGACAAAACTAGAAGATATTATGAAAGAGAGCAAAGAAGAAGGCAATTTATTTTGGAGCTCCATATCTGAAAGATGATACAATTTTAGTATTACTTGCAACAAGGCAACCACTTACAACTATAACAAAGATTGAAAGAATGAGTGGTTCAAGAGTCCTTGATATAGGGCTGAGAGAAGGTATTATGCTTAGAGTGTAGAAAACACATATGAATAACATTGCAAATGGACAACAACAAATGGTGCAATAATTTATGTAGTCACAACAATAGTTGATCACAACCATTAGGAAAATGACACAAAATACAAATACTCTCAGGGTATATAAGAATGATATAGGTGATGGTAGCAATGCAGGTAATCACATTCCTAGGAGAGCTAGTTTGGGTTGATTAGATAGACCACTCAGGTCTACATTCCCACTTAGGGAAAATGAAGCACCACAACCCGAGGAGGAGCAACCATTGGTTGATGAGAAGGTAGAAGTTTATGATGAGTACCATACACTTCCTCATGTTATTAGAAATGAGTTATCAGTGAACCAATATATGAACCAACAAAAGGATAAGAAAAAAACACAACATGACCAAAGACCAAGAACTCAACATAAGGAGTATCAACATGCATTAAGAAAACTAAACATTCCAAATTTTTATGGTAGTGGGAAGAGCACAACATGTGCTTGGATTCACAAGTTGGATATATTTTTTACACTTGAGCCCATGCTAGAAGAGGAATAAATTAAGTTTATAACCTTGCATTTGGAGGGAGCAATGTATGATTGGTGGCATCATGGTTTGGTGAAATAAAATCATGCTTTGGTTCAATCATATGACGATTTCAAAAACAAATTGATTGCTATATTTGATCGGAAAGATGTAGAGATGTATTTCTATGATTTGGCATTGATAAAAAAAAGTGGAGATGTTGATTGTTGTTGAACACTTCTAGAGGTTGAGAGGGGGGGTGAATCAATCTTATCAAAAATTAATCCCTTTCAAAACTTAACTCTTTTAGTGTAAGACTTCACCTTATTGTTGCAAGGTGTGCACCCTTGGTCTCCTTATACTATGCAACACAATGCTTTGGGTTGTGACATGGATTAACCACCTCCTGTGGATTAATTAACTCTGGCAGCTGTATCAGGCATTAATAGGTTGATATTTTGGTGCAATGACAACCATCTATGCAAAAATTGGTATCAAATCCAAGGTCACAGGTTCAAACCCCTCTCTTGTGCTAGGGGATTGTTGAAATAGTTTTTCCCTTGGTCTCCTTGTGTCATGTAGTGTGATGCTTAGGTTCGTGACATGGCTTAATCACCTCCTGTGGATCTTGGATCTTGTACAAATCTGGTGGTTGTATCGGGCATTAATAGGTCAATCTTTTAGTGCAACGACAATTGCTTGTGAAATAGTTGGTATTAGATCTGAGGTCATGATTTTGAACCCCTCTCTTGCACTGGGGGGATTGTTGCAAGGTGTGCTCCCTTGGTCTCCTGTGTTGTGCAACATAGAACTTGGGTTTGTGACATGGCTTAACCACCTCCCATGGATTCATTAACTCTAGCGGTTGTATTGGACATTAATAGGTCAATCTTTTGGTGCAGTGAAAACCATTTGTGCAACACTTCTTTACCAGATCAATAAACCTTTAAGCAAAATAGTAACCAAGAATGATATCATAGTTTGAATCTTTAGCACTTTTTGAATAATGAAAGATATAGAAATTCTACTTCTAACTAGATCAACAACAATGAGAAATAGAGAACACACACATGCACAAGGAGAACACCATATTTATGTGGAAAACCTAATGAGGGAGAAACCACTATTAGAGTTAACTCACAATATAAGGCTCACTTCCAAAAAGACTTGCAAGAAGGCTTACTGCCTTAGAGCAAGATACAAAGGACTTGTTGAACCGAGGAAAACATGACTTCAGGAGCAAGATACATGGACCTAATGAGATTCACTATCTGAGAGCAGGATATATTAAGATTTAGAGAGAATTACGATGATTGCAAATACAACACTCTATTGATTGAGGCATTATAGCTCAATTGATCTTTCCTTACACACTTTAGCATGATCACTGTTGGATATTTAATACAATTTGTACACACACTTCTTCATCCTTGTACACTTCTACTCCTTGTTGCATACAAAATGATATTTCATTTATATCCATCGCAACACTTAAAAAATTTAATTAGGTCGGCCAAGAAAAGGATAAATAATGAAATCAACTAGTTGGCCACCAAGACATAATTTGGTTCTATTCAAAATATAGAGAGGACCAAAAATAATCTTAACACTTCTTTCAATGTGATCCAAAACCATTTACACATAGGAACACATCAACCTGATTCAACACCAAGGAAATGTGTGGATGAAACATTGAAGCACATAACCAATTGGTCCATAAACATACTTCTTATTGAATTAACATGAGAGGTCCCAAGCAGGATAGGTCAAGATCCAAATCTATCACAACACATCTTCCATTATTGGAACAACCCCCCAAGCACATGACATAAGTAATGAAATGAGACTTGTCAACCAGATATCCACAAATAACCCAGAAAGCCAACTCAAGACATAATATGGAACCAAAGCGGCCAATTAGCAATGTGCAAATCACATGGGGATGTTTAATGAACATCCAACAAGACTTCCATACACTTCTTCCATGTACTATCATGCAATCAACAACCACTTTTTATCAAACAAGTACAAAATACTTCATTCAAGAAGCACAAAATACATAGATAGATGATGTAGCATTAGTAGAACAACTTTCAAACCACTTCAAAACAAAATATTGAAACTGAGACACTACATATATGTTGAGAGCACATTCACCAAGTCAAAAGAGTAGAGACTTCAATGTGAAGAAATGTGGAGCATCTCCTAGACCATTATGGACAACCAACAACACTACCAACCTTCTACAATTCACAAAGATCTCCTCGGAAACACACGTGACCTAAAAAGATAGGAGTACAACATCCACAAAGCACTAACATTGAATACCAAACCGCAAGACCAAGGCATCAACAATGGAGGAATGAAGAGCATTCTTCTGGATAGACTTCAATGCATCTTCCTGAACCAAAAACACTTAAGCAACTTGTGGAGGCCAAAACTTCCTTTCATTATCACATAATTCATCAAGAACATCAAGAGAAAGCATAATACATACTGTAGACCTTCATCAACATCTCTCCACTATTATTCATGCTTCTAATCCTCATCTTAACATATCATCATGAAATCAACTTTGCTAACAGGAAGAATGCATTATATGAACTTCAACAAATTTTCTTTGATAAGGCATGGCATCCAACCATGAACTTTAACAATTCTTCTTTGATAAGGCATGACATCCAACCATGAAATTCAACAATACTTCTTTGATAAGGAATGAACGCCATCACCAATGAACTTCATCCAATCATGAACTTCAAAAATTCTTCTTTGATAAGGAATGACATCTAATCATGAACTTCAAAAATTCTTCTTTGATAAGGCATGACATCCAATCATAACAATTCTTCTTTGATAAGACATGACATCCAATCATAAACTTCAACAATTCTTCTTTGATAAGGCATGACATCCAACCATGAAATTCAACAACACTTCTTTGATTAGACATGAACTTCATCACCAATGTTGTCCTAAACTAAATATAAAAACGAAAACCAATAGATAGGACTAACACCTTACTTCTCAAGTGTTGGCATAAATGACAACCAACAATCAATGTTGACATCAATGAAAATAACTACCAACAATCTCCTTAGTGTTGACATCAATGACAACAACTGCCAACAATCTCTCACTTTGACATTGATGGGAACACACATTGCTCACTCTCCCCCTTTGACATCAAAGGATAAAGGGCCATATATGTATGTATAAAGAAATAGTATCTCTTCTATCTTCAGGGACAAAGGGGAAAAGGATATTTTATTGAAACGACAATACATACTCCCTCTTTGACCAACAACACTTCTTCAACCAATAACAACACACAACATATTTAGGATTCTCCCTTTCTATTATCCCCCCCTTAGAGGTAGCACTCATCAATCAAGGAGTAAAGGATATGACATGAATTTCTCCCCCTAGACAAATGCACCATATATGCATCAAATTAGAACAAGGAGGGGCAATAACCCCTAACTTCTATCACAAATACTCAAAATTATCCTTTGAGAGTGCCTTAGTGAAAATATTTGCAATATGGTCCTTGGTAGGCACATACTCCATTGTGACTTCATGTTTTGTGACCTTCTCTCTCAAGAAGTGGTACCAAGTTAAGATGTGTTTAATTCTTGAGCGCATTACTAGATTCTTGGAAATGTTAATTGCACTTGTATTGTCACATAGTATAGGAATAGGTTCATCATAAACCACCTTCACATCCTTCAAAGTCTACTTCAGCCAAAGTACCTAAGTAGAACAAGATGTTGCAACAATATATTTTGTTTCTACTATGGACAAAGACATTGAATCCTACTTTTTACCGAACCATGAGACCAATTTTTCTCCCAAAATGAATGCACTTCCACTTGTACTCCTTCATTCATCAACACAACCTGGCCAATCAACATTAGTATAGGATTTCAGAGAGAAATTTTGATCCTATTTGTACTATAGGCCATAATCTAGAATGCCCTTCAAGCATCTAAAAAATATTTTCATAGCTTTCTCATGATATTGCTTAGGATTGGCTTGAAATCTAGCAACCAACATCAATCTTTGAAACATATTGAGACATGCAAAAATGTTCATAACTAAACTTGTATATACACCAACCGACACAAGTACCAAACATATATTTTGAAAAGAAGATAGTCATCCACAACCAATTTCCTTTTGAAACTATACTTGTGGACTCCCATAGCATAGTTGAATATACCCATAAGTCTATATGTACAAGACATTCTTTCTTGAGGAATGAAAAAGATTCTAGCAAGCCTTCATCTTCACTCTACTAGAGCATGGGAAAAAAATATCACTTGCATCTTTTACTTTAAAAGGTGTAAAGACTTGAGACTTTGGATATAATACCTTCAGATCTTAACCAACTTATCTTCTAGTTTGAAAGACAAAACCATTTCATGCAGAGAGAAGCGGGCCATGACTTTGCCAAATTATGAATGTCTTGGCAAACTTCTCTACCTTTATGAAACTTATTTTTACATGTGCACGTACAAAAAATTGAAATGATATCAATTAGGACAAGTTTACCAATCTCCACACATATTTTACTTCCACTAGAAACTCCAACGAAGGTACATTTATGTACAACAGATCTGCACACTAACTATTTTGATGCCGAGGATTTCAACACCTTTTCCTTTTCAGGGGGGCTAAAATATTCTACAAGTGAAATCTCCCCTTGAGATAATGAACTATCTCAGTTTGTCTTAGAATTTCGTGCAAAGTGCACAAGAGTGGAATCATCCTTCTTCTCATGATCTTCCAATTCATTTAACTTCCTTTTCTGATAAAGTGTCTCATCCTTTTTTTGATTTTGAATAGGTGGCTTCACAAAACCACTTTGCAATTATTTTCCTTATGTCCCACATTATATCATTTATAGCACACAAGGTTGTTCCTCTTCACCTTGGATTTGCATTCATCAACCTTGTAACCATAGTTATTTGAAGCATAACAATATCCTTGAAATAAGATAATATTGCTTCTTTGAGGCATAAATGATCTTCTTCCCATGTTATCATTTCTTTGTCTAATTATACAATCAATAGCCCTATGTCCAAATTTATTGCAAGAAAAACAATAACCTTGAAAGGATTGATTGAACCTAGTAGGAGCATGTTGTCTTGCAGATGGAGAACTTCTAGACTCTTTTTGCTTCTAATCAAAATTTGATCAAGCTTATTTTTTGCAATTTTGAAGTCTTTGCATCTCTGAAGCACTCTTCTTAAGATCTTCAGTGTAGCCTTTCTCCTCCTTTCTCTCAGGCTTTTCATTTGATTTGGAGCTATCAAGATCATAATTTTCCTTTTTGAAAATTTGTTCTTTTATCTTCTCTAACTCATGTTTCATAGTGACAATCTCCTCTTCAAGTTTTAAGCATTCAATAGCCTTGTTATTAATCTTTTCATTCAAGTAATCTTCAATCCTCTTTCCTTCTTCAAATTTTACTTTTAAATCAGAAATCATACCTTTTACCATTTTTAATTTGATTGCACCTTGCTCTACTTTGGATTTCAACTTGTCAATTTCTTCCTTTGATCCTTCAAGAAAACTCTCATACTTCTTATTTAGTGCCTTTGCTTCATTTAGGTTATTCAGAGTAGACTAAAGTTTTCCTTCAAAACCTATATCCCAATCATTTGAATTGAAGTCCCAACCTTTAGGTTCCATTGATTCTAGATCTAGATCAAAAGATAACATGTCGTCATCACTCAAGGATCCAAACTCCTTATATTTCTCAACATTACATGTTTTGTCAACAATATTGAAGGTCATAAAGAGAGTGTCATCATTTGAATCATTCTCCTCATCTTCAGAGGAGCCATTGCTTTCTTTGGAATAAATACCCTTTTTAACCTTATCTCTTTTATTTCTATCATTTGATTCTTTATAAGGACATTTAGATGCAAAATGACCTATTCTTCCACAACTGAAACACTTGAATGGTAACTTACATTTGTATTTACCGGTGCATTTCTTCAATATTCTAAATTTTTTTGCTTCAACATCATCAAAGTCATCATTTTTATCAATAGTTTCATCTTCAATCTTTTTATTGGCTTTGAATGCAACTTCCTTCTTTGGAACATCTTTATCAAACTCTCTCATCTCAAAGGCAATAAGAGTATAAAACATTTCATCAATTGAATATTGATCCAAGTATTTAGATTATTTAATGGATGACACTTTATGATTGCAGGATTTTAGGAGAGATCTCAAAACCTTCTTTACAATTTCACTTTATTTCACTTCTCCACCAAATCTGAAGATGCTAGAGACAACTTCTTGTACACAAAGCATATAACTTGCAATGTCTTCATCTTCAATGATCTTTAGAATCTTAAATCTACTTTTATAGATTTTCATATTAGCTTTCTTCACTTTAGTGTCTCCTTCATAGATGCTACTAAGCTTTTCCAAAGCATCTTTGGCAGAACTAAAATTAATCACTTTACAAAGGCAATAAGAGTATCAAACATTTCATCAACTGAATATTGATCCAAGTATTTAGATTATTTAATGGATGACACTTTATGATTGTAGGATTTTAGGAGAGATCTCAAAACCTTCTTTACAATTTCATTTTTTTTTCACTTCTCCACCAAGTTTGAAGATGCTAGAGACAACTTCTTATACACGATGCATATAACTTTCAATGTCTTAATCTTCTATCATCTTTAGAGTCTCAAATCTACATTTATAGATTTGCATCTTAGCTTTCTTCACTTTAGTGTCTCCTTCATCTATGCTACTAATATTTTTGAAAGCATCTTTGACATAACTAAAATTCATCATTTTCAAAAGTTTTGAATTAACCAACCAACACAAGATAGCATTCTTGGCTTTGGAATTGCACTCATATAGTCTAATTTCAACTAGATTAGTAAGAGGAGTGGTAGGAGTAGTATAACCACTTTTGAATAATTACCACATGCCAAACCCAAGAGAGTTTAGGTGTCCTTCCATTCTCATTTTCCAAAAGGAGAAATTAGTCCCATAAAATCTAGAACCCTTGTATGAGCCATCATGTGCCATATGGATCTTTTCTTCAAGTTGTTAAGCTTCTTTAGAGGAACTTGGCTCTGATATCAATTTTTGAACACTTCTAGAGACTGAGAGGGGGGTGAATCGGTCTTAGAAAAACTTAATACCTTATGAACTTAAATCTTTCAACACAAGATAACTGTATTTACCAGATCCAAAAACCTTTAAGAAGAACAGTAACTAAGAATGATATAGTAGTTTGAATCATTAGCAATTTTTGAACAATAAAAGGTATAAAAATTCTACTTCTAACCATATAAAAAACAATGAGAAACAAAGAACACACAAATGCACAGGAGAATACCATATTTACATGGAAAACCCAATGAGGGAAAACCACAATGAGAGTTAACTCACAATATAAGGCTCACTATCAAAAAGACTTGCAAGAAGGCTTATTGCCTTAGAGCAAGATAGAAAGGACTCATTGAACCGAAGACAACATGACTTCAAGAGCAAGATACAAGACCTGATGAGATCCATTATCTCATAGAAGGATACAATAAGATTTAGGGAGAATTACAATGATTGCCAACACAACACTTTGTTGATTGAGGCGTTACTGTTCTATTGATCTTTCCTTTCAAAATTTAGCACTATCACTGTTGTGTTGATGGTGTTTTCTGCACAACAACTCAAACAGAATATGATATTCTATCTCTCTTGAAATATGGTTTATAATGCTAGATGATTTGATAATGTTTATGTTATTCTATCAAATAACGTATATCAAATAAACTTAAGCAACTTCCAAAGATAGAATAACATAAACCGTGCCAAATAAAACTCAAAACAAGAATGGCACCAAGTCACAATGTCTTCACTTACATTAAATTAACCAAAGTAGCAACATTTCTAATATTCTGTTACAACAGTTGCTTGCTTGAAAATAAGACTAAATCCTAACTCCTAACTCTAACTCTTTCTATTCTGCTTAGTTTGCTCCAATATCAAAACTATCTAGCCCTTACAAATGAGGCAGAATGGCATATTTATAGAAACCCCCCAAGATATGTCAACCTAATTAGGGTTTACAATAATAAATGACCACAAAACAAGTCAGCCAAGAGGAATTCAAAATAAGCTGAAATATGCATTAAATGTATGTACTCCATCTAGGTTGGCCTAAGATTTCCTAACATAATCTGGACCAATGCATGTGAAGGAGAAGAGAAATAATGGGGAAGCACAAATTCTGATGTAGCATTGCATTAACTACTTCCCCCTTTATCCTTAGCACACTCCATCTTATCCTACACCATCAAAAATACCTTATCCAAGTTGGCCACAAGTGGCATAATCAAAACCTTAATCCTTCTTTCAATGGACTTGATATCATTTCTTGACCGCTTTACCATTTTATCCCAATCTACCTTGTTTGATATTTATCACTTACTGCAATGTAGGTAGCTGCATCATCCAACTGATGTTCAGTGATAGGGCCCTCATTTACTGGGGAATACACATCTCGCCACCATTTTCTCAACTGCTCCAAGCTAAGATGTTTTGGCACAAATCTCTTTCTCCCTGTCATCACCTCAAAGAAGGAAATGCACTTATTGTAAATTTCAGTCAAGGTGTCCTCAATTTGTTTCCCCTGTTTATACACCTTCTTTAAAACCTTTTGCGTTATTTCCAAAACCTCAAGCCACTCCCAAGGTTCTATAGCTTTGGAGGAAGGAAGAATTCCATCACTTACTAATTTTTCCTTAGTATATTCCATGATGGTTTTAATCTTTTGCAATAGGAGCATAGACACACAAAATTAGCATCATGCATTAGGTCCATTCATCAATTAATCAAGTTCACCTTCATTCATCAGGTAATCTCATTAATTTCCATCTCCTAAGGTCATTAATTTAAAATTAAACAAACTTTAACATTAACCTTTCAATTAAATAAATCAAACATCATCCCTTTAATTAAATAAACCAAACTTTATTTAATTAAATCTCCAAATGCATATTTCTTCCTTTTCTAATTTAAATGAATCAAATATTTAAGTCATAAAAGTCAAACTCATCCTAATCATCATTAAGCTAATCTAAATCTAATTAGCCTAACCTAATCACCCATCAAATCCTCTAGATATCTCCACTTGCACAAATAAATCAATTTATTGATTTATTAAATTCCTTATTTTCCATCAACTTGGCATAAAATAGAATATTCCTTCAAATTTGAAAATGATGACAAGTTGACTTATCCCTCCAACATTGCATTTATTTCTCATTTTCTTGTCCCCCTCTCAAAATTTATTGCACAAATTTGAATTTGAAACTCCCTCTCTTGGGCACATTTCCCAAATCTTGCACAACCCTCAGCCTATCACAACTTGACAAGTGGCCTCTTTTCATTGGTCTATTTTTAGTTCCACATTCATCCATTTGGCCAATCTCTCATCAAGAAAATCTATAAATGAAGGCCTTAATCTTCATAAACTCATCCACATTTTACATGCAAAGTTACTCTCTTGGTTTGAGAACTAATTTTTCTCTTCATCTCCATTGCATCTCATCATTTTAGCTTTTAAGCAAGAATTGGGAAAGGGTCATTTGCACATTTGACACCAATCCACTATGGAATAGGTACTTTTTAATTGTTTTCATGATGCTTTTAGTTTTCTCTTGTCATTTGTTGCATTTTGAAGCATTTACAAGGTATTTCATAGGAGTATTTTTGAGGAATTTGTAGATACTAACCCATACATGAATTTTAGTGTTTGCAAATTTTAATGGATGCTCACAAGGAGATCCACATCTTCCCTATCTTGAGCTAACACATTCCTTAGCCAATCGATTTATCTCATTGCATCTCATCCAGTTGAAAGAATGTCCTTGATAGCATCATCTCCCTTGATTTTCACTTCTTGTAACCAACCGATTGTAGCATGTGTGGTGCTTTTCATTCTTTCCAACTCTGATATTGTTTCTTGTGGCAAGAAGCTTGCAGCAGATGATGAGGAATTGATGGATTGCAAAGGTTTCATCAAGTCTTGCAAATATCTCTTGAGTTTATCATTTTCCTTCTTCAATTCCTATTTGGTCTGTACTTCTTTCCTCAACCTACCCAAGATCACATCACTAGAGCCCTCATATTCTTCAATCTCTTGTTCCATGGAAGTAGGCCCTAGGTTGATAGTCTGTACATTGTAGTCACTTCTAGTCACATCGTCCCTATTCTTATTAGGGGTAGGAGTAGCAATGTGAACCACCCTATTATTTGCTTCATCTCTCTCAATCTTGGAGATTACCTTGGCTTTCTTCTTTCCTTTACCCTTTCCTATATTTTCCAATAGCTCATCCCAATTGGGAGGGGTTTCATCTACAATAATCTATTTACTCTTTAATTCTTTTTCCAACCAACTCAGAACAATAGATTCTAATTGTACTTTAATCTGTCCAACCTCATCCTGTTGATCCCTGGGTGTATCTTTGCTCAAATCCTATTTCTCATTAATTTCCTCAGCTTTATCTTCTTTTTCTTTATTATGTTCTTCTTCTTCTTCATGCACTAGTGATGGAGTCCTAACTGTTATTTACTCTCTCTGAGGAGGTCTATCTTCTTCACTCCTAACCGATGAATCCTCATAACTTACCAGGGGATACTGTAACATCTTCTCTATTTCTGCCTCAACACTGTAGAGCTCACCTTCTTGAAATTCTTCTCCTTCTGGATCTTGATGACTTTCTACTTCTTTGAATTCACCTGGTTCACTTGGTGTACTGTGAGCTTCATGAGAAAGAGGAATATTATCATGTTTTTCTATAGCAGGAGTGACTGGAGGAGCATCCTTCCTTGACACATTGTCCTTAGGAGAAGGAGTTCTTGATCTCCTTGTATATACTTGTGTCCTTTCTCCCAAGCTCTCCACATTTATCATAGGTGGGCTAACTTCCTCCCCTACCTTGGATCTTTCCTTTTCCTTCTACAACAATATTACTATCCTTCTTCTCTTGGGTACAGGGACATTGACTTCTTTATCTTCCCTTTCAGCTTCATCTTTTGCTGACTTCTTGGTCCTTGAAATGTGCCTCCTTTTCTTTGCAATAGGCTTTCTTTGTTTTTCTGCCTCCTGTACTTCCTCCGCTTGAACATCTTTAATCTTGATCTTAAAAGGAGAGATCACCTTGCCCTTACCCTTAGGATCCTATTCAGTTGACTCCTCGAAAGTGGAATGAGACTCCAAGTCTCCCATTAAATCATAGGTGCATTTCACACCTTCACTTTCCAGTTCCCACATCTTATGCTTGAGCCACAACTTTGTATATTTAATCACTGGAGTCATAAGTTGTTCTAACTTTGTTTTCTCTTCTTTCAACTAGTCTATTTATCCCACTGATTTATCCTTCACTGCCTCATAATCATGGCCCTTAATCAAATCTCCATCATCTTCAACTTGATATGGAATGGCCTTCACATTATATAGCTGAACCAAGTTAACAGGTAGCCTAGAAAACTTCTTCCTTCTAATCTCAAATTCATCACTGCAATTGGCCCAATAGTCCTCTATATCATCCTTGTGACTATATTCTCTGTTGGCCTTCTTCTGTGCTTCACTAGTCCTATCAAACCTAGATCTCTTGGAATGAAAGGATAACCCAAGAGTACTCATTTCTTCTTCAGAAGCATAGGCCAAATTAATAGAAGGGCATGCCTCACTAGTGCCTATCCTCAGAGGAAAATCTCCACCGAATCCAATCTTATGCTTATCCTTCTTCACAATTGGATCAAAATCACATATTTTCTTTGTGACCTCCAAAAGTATAATGTGATCTGTGGGATACCTAGGAAGTCTGTATGGAGCCCTCTAACAACCATCTATCCTTATTTATGAAAAGGTTGGAAATTGTATGAACCAAGCTCCATACCTTTTGATTAACTCCTTGGCACTGTCAGATATTCTTACATGGTTTGCACCTTGGAGCAACCTAGTGATATAAATGGTGAATGCATCATTCACCCTCCTATAGCTTGAGTTACCCAGGTGTAGCTGTGGATAAACCTCATAAATTACATCCTGTCCAAACATGCCCCTTGTACTTAGTCCTTTGTATGGATGAAATATTGCAAGTGCATAAACCAAGTAGGTCATTGTGAAGGTCTTCATCTACAGGAAATTACACATTTGTTCATGAATCATGACACTTATAATGCCTGCCCAATGATAATTAACATTCTGCTCCATCCTTACAATGACATGGAACATCCAATTTTCAAACACTTCTGCACTTTTCAACCCTAGCACCCTGCTGAGAAGGGTGATAACATCATAGTATTCCTTCTTGAATTTAGTTATGAATAGCTGCTTGGGTAGCTTGGAAAAGTGGGACTTAGGATTCTCCAACCAGGAATTGATGACCTATTGGGACTTGATGGTATCTTTGTTGATGTGATTTTTGTGACTGCACCAATCAGCCGAAGAACAAAGTTGTCGAAGGCTACTCCGTTCTCTCTTGATCAAAGTATTCCGTGTGCTAAGATTGTGAGATAGATCACACGTTCAACTCCAAGGTTCCGAAATACTTGGAATACCCTCAATTGGTTTGATGTGTATTGCTGTGTTCTTACGAGGGGACTTACACAATTGTTCAAGCTTCTTGCAGTTAACAGTAGGTAGATGATTTGAAGGGGATTTTGTGCATGTGATTTGGCAATAAGTTCGTTTTCCTAAAGCTAATTAGAAATGTGCGGAAAGTAAATGAGTGTAAGGCCTAAGAAGCTTATATTCTATCCTAAATGCAAGATATGTGGAGCTTGATTTCAATAGACTTCAACCGAATTTCACCTAGCCTCACGTCGGACAACTTCAGTAAAATTGGTGCAATCTTCAAAGGGATAGCAAAAGATGTTCAAATTATAATTTAGCATACATACACCATCAGAACGACGCATATAAGTATACAAATCACAATCGAAGTTAAACTCAAGATAATCTCCAGTGGACCACGCAAGGCGAGCTTATCATCAACAAGCTGCTAGTGGTATGGAATGAAATGAAGCTACCTCAATAAAACACCACACATCCAAAGTAAACTACTTGCATGAAATGAAAACTACGCTACTTTATGCTACTTGGATCCGAAAGGATGAAGAGACCTTGCTAGCAATCCATGACAAAGACGAATTCCACCATCAATGAAAAGATCTATTATCATGAAAGTTTTACACAACAATCTCCACAAAAGTTTTCAAAGGGAAAACTTTCCTTCTTCTCCACACTATGCTAAACTATCAAGCAAAATGTCTACTCTGCTCTACTCTCTAGTCTGATCTCCAAATCTAATGCTAATGTCTAATGAGGTACAAATGAGGGGGACTCCCCCTTTTATAGGTAGCCCAGTCCAATGGACGGCTAAGATTACAATCAAAAGAGTGGCTAAGATTAAGCCACCTCAGCCCTAACCCTAAAAACTGCCAGAATGGGGAGTGGTGTAATAAATGACCAAAGATTCCCACTCACTCCCAAAAATAGTAGCAATAAATGCCCACAATCAGTCCTCTAGAAGATCCTCGTCCAATAGTGCATTCCCATTCTCCTTCTCTCTGGCTGCAAACTCAACGAACCTGCCAGTACAGCCTCAACTTCCTGAACTGAAATGGGTGGAACACAATCTAGCTGGAACTCTAGCACCGTGACCGACGTCTCATGCCGTGCACAAGATTTTCTCCAAGCGAGCTAAGGAATCCTGCGTGCTCTGAATCAAACTGGAGAAAGTGGAGGTGTTCTCAAAGTCATCCTGTGTGAAGGTCTTCACCTCTGAAAAGAAAGGCACCAACCTACCCCTCAAATTATCAATATTCACCTCATCTGGATTCAACCGCCTAGCAAATATGGCCTCAAAAGTGTTTTGAACTCCATCAATGATATTGGCCATAGCCTTCCGTATCCTGGTTGAATCCGCCTGTGCTGCGTCGAAGAAACCACGTCCCGTGATCGCTGAAGAATACCATCTAGAAAAATCATACTTGTCATTCTCCTGAATGACCCCTCCATCAATCAGCAACTGCAAAGGAACATGCCTCAATGCCTCAAGACGCTGAATCACTTTACTCTGATAAACAGAAGCATCTCCCCAAGCATGATCAACTGCCTCCATTCGTGCCAAAATACTGGAAGTCTGCTGAAAAGCAAAAGCAACGTCCTCCATAAACTTTTCTGTCTCAACACGAACTCCTGTGACCCACTTGTCTGCCTCCTATGCCATCTTTCCTAACTCCAACAAGCCACTAATTAACTCTCTGGGTATCTCAGGTGGAAGCTCTATCACTGGAATTTCTTGCCCACGAGGACGAGACAACTGCTGCACATATCCAATCAAAGCCTTATGCTCTCTTTTCAATTTCTTATACTTTCCTTCCTTTTTGAATAATAACTTGTCCTTGAGGAGAGGTAGGAGTTATCACACTCCTCTACAATCACGATGCACCTATGGGGCATCCCTAAGTCAAAGTTGTGACCACGCATAATTCTCGAATGCTTGCTTCGTCTCGGTCACAATCAACCTGTGGCAGGGCCACGTGAAGGGTGCGAGAGCCATCCTCATCAGTTGATATCTTCGAGAACTTCCGTGCTCTCTTCTTCTGTGGAGGTGCACTAATCCTGTTCAAGAACTCTTCCATCTCAATTGCAGGATCAATCTCCTCACTGGGGCTTCTTCTCATCCTATCCTTAAGCCAATCAGGCACATTGTACTGTATATCAAAGGGCTGCTGCTCTTGTGCCTCTACTTCTCGAACTTGTTCAACTTCTACATCATTCTGACGAGGCTCATTGTCCTCAAGGGGCTGAGTGTCTCCTGAAACTATATCATCATCATCATCCATAGCCGCCTCTAACTCCTGCTGGAACTGAGGGTCAGTGGTAGTCCCCTCATCAGTCTGCTGATCAACTCTACTAGGTGCATTGACGGTCTGGCCAACTGACTCTCTCCGTGGAGGCTGATTATTTTCCTATACCACTTGCACCTGATTCAATGCATTTCTTTGATCAACAAACAAGGAAACCTCATGTAT
>VDFB02122729.1:0-31983 GCA_007258455.2 Sequoia sempervirens
AATCCTCTCCCACCCTCTACCACCCTCTCTAACACTCTCCCGCCCTCTCTCACCCTTCCCCACCCTTTCCCACCTTCCCTACCCTCCCACCTTTGTTGCTAGTAATGCTCTTGGGAAAATGTGAAAAGGAAGACATAACGCGTGCGCGTTATATCTTGCATTGGAAATCCCCGAGCCTTAGCTTTGGTATTTGCCTTGGAATACCAACCCAAAGGCTTGGAGGGCATTCCCAAAGACCAGAGACATGTTTTTTTCCAAATTCAACAAATTTTCACATAATCGGGTTCGTGCTCACCATCAAGATTGCATCTGGTTCAATATCAAGAAAATTGAAGACATGGGTAATGTTAGGTTCTTTATTAGCTTTCCAACGATGTAATTTTTTTCACTTTCTAACAATGTTAAACTTTTCATCCATAATTTCTTTTGATTGTATGTCCGTTTTTCTTCAAAAAGGTGTTTGGTATTTTTTCGCTATAAATTAACCGTTCATCAAAATTTGAAATAAATTATATTTTTAGAAACTAGACTCCATTCTACAATTTAAAAAAAAAATTTAGAAAAATCTTTTAGTTTCAAAAATTTGAGGAGCACGTACAAAATTTTGCTTTTTCGAAGTGCCCACTTAGAAAATTAATAAAAATCAAATATTCATTAAAAAATTATCAAAAATATCCAGTCCTTACTACATACTATATCTAACTTCTGACGAGCGATTTTAAAAATACTAAAAAAAATCCACCGTGCTCGGGTCACACAAGAGTTGCTATGTTATGTTTTTTTGACAGAAACAACAATAATTTGTGTGTGTCCTCTTTTGAACCCCTTAATCTAAAACCATTTTCAAAATAAATTAGTAGTTTAGAAAGTAGACTCGGAGCACTGCGGTCCTTGTTTTTGTTCCATCAAAAAATTTTGAGTGTAGCTATCCTCAATTTCACGTCCAAGGTCAGTATTTCCTGATTTCAGAAAAAAAAAAGTGGCCACTTAAGCCCCTTTTTTGGGGAACCATCTTGGTGCACTTACCCAAAATTTAGTTCCCAACTGTCAGAAAGTAGTTTCAAGTGTTTTTACCAGTAGGAGGACTGATTTGCCATCAGTGGAAAATGAGTCCTACTAGTGATCAACGGTGATTTATGCTAGTCTTCAGAACATTCAAGATTCAACATTTAACTCCTAGGTGCACTCTGTTCTTCCTTCTTCAATTTTGTTTGCATTAGTTTATGTTTTTAGTTCATTCTTTCATACCTCACTGTGTTTTCAAATATTGCATATTTCATTAGTTTTGCATTTATAATCAATTAATTTCCTCACTTAGCTTCTTTTAGATTATTGCATTTAGCCTCAATTCCATCATGCATTCCTTTATTTGAATTAACCACATCAATTTTAGTGTTCTATCTCTTTCCTTTTAGGTGAAAGATCCTAAGAGTATAAGAGAAGTATATAGAACCACACACCTAAAAAAAAATGGTGGTTCATTTTGGTGAACCTACATATTAAACACATTATCTTTCTAGTTTCAATTGCATCTTGCGTCCTAGGTTTCCTTTGCATCAACATTCAATTACTTTCTTTTTTTTTGCTTTTGCATCCTAGGGTTTCTCAAATTGCATTAGTGAAAGAATCATATAGATTTCATTTTTGCATTAAAAAAAACTAAAAAATTGGATTTTCATCTTCATTTTGCATTTGAAAAGCATTAAAATAATTTTAATTTTTCTGAAAAACATAAAAAAATCTCATACTTGGACTCATTTTCCACCCTGGGCGAATCAATCCAACTGCATTTTCTGCATTCAAATTTTTGGCATTTTCATAGTATTTCTTGTATTTCTATTTCTTGTTACTTCCTTCTTGTTTCAGTTTATAGAACTTTTTTCATTAGAATTTTATTATTCCTAGTTTTCATTTGCATTCACCCCATCTTTTGTGGTACTTGTATGAGTGTTTGGTGCCCTATTGATAATATTTTAATGAGTCAAAGTTCTAGACTCATGGCTTCCCGCGACAACACTTTCGTTGTGGACCTTGGGATCTCAAGAGCTCTTACTCCTAGTATGAACAATGGTGCATTAGGCATGGATACTACCACTGGTATACCTTTACCTTCACATACAATGCATGTTGACATAAAAACTAATCAAATTCTGCAAGATAAAGTCATTAGTATTCATGAGGATTTTGCATATTTACAACAAGATTTATCCCTTGAAAAAATTTCCACCACTGCCATACCTGCCATAGAAATCCTTCATCACTTGATTGAAAGTGACAATGGATTACAAGTTTTGAAAAGAATTGCTGAGATATACAACAAACACGGTCCTTCCACTTCAAAACAAGAAAACCTTGTGATTAGCCAAGGAGGATCTCACACTCCTCCTTCAACTGTACCATCCATACCCACCTATACGACTCCTCAAGTTACAACAACCATGAAATAGGTTAGTCATGTGACTCATTCTTTCGCTATTCCAACTAGCATTCCTAGTTCTTTTGTGGCATCGAATGTTCCATCTTCTACCTTCACCCCTCTCAGTGTCCCCTTTACTTCTCCTAACATTACATACACTCCATCACCATTCTCTCTTCCACCTCATACCAGTTACACTGACCCCCTCATTACACAACCCTTTAACACCGTTTCCTCCATGCAACAACAAATGTCCACCATAAGCCAAAGTCAAAATGCTCCACCCACATATCATGTCCATAACAACTCATTATCTCTATAGATCTTAATAACACAAATGCCACAAGGAATTGAGATGCCTGGGTTTGAGAAGTACAGAGGTAAGGGATACCCTACGAATCATGTTAATTCCTATACAACATTGTGCAGTGATTTTGTCCTTGACGAGAAACTATTAGCCAAACCTTTTCCTAGGACCTTAAAGGACATTGTATTGGAGTTTAAAGGACATTGTATTGGAGTTCTTTTCAAACTTACCCAATCATTTAGTCTAATTGTTTAATGAACTTGTTGACACCTTTATAAGTCACTTCCAAGTCCATATGACTCCCAAAAAGACAATGGTTGATTTTTAAATGTGATGTAAACAAAATGAAGATGAAAAAGTAATTGATTTGATTTCACATTATCAACCATTGTATGCTCAAGTAGATTTCAAGATTCCTGATTCACATCTTCAAAATATGTTTATCGAAAACTTGCAAACTCACCTTTAGGATAAGTTGACTATGATGAAATTTCCTTTGTTCATGCATTTATGCACAACCCTTTGTGACTATGACAACTCAGTTACTAGTCGTGATTCAAAGTCCACTTCTAATCAAGCTGACAAGTGTGAAAAAAGCAACCAAAACAATGCGCAAACTTCATAAAACCAAATAGAGGTTTCTTAAAGTTCAATCCCCCTTCTCCACAACCAACTCAACCTGTTCAAATTCAAGTGGCAGCTACTAAAGTAGTGGTGCCCTTTACCTATGGGGACCTGAAGAGAAAATTTACACCCTTACCCGATACTCTCCATAACATAATGAATCAACTACTACAACAAAAAATGATCACTTTTCCTACCATTAAAACAATTGATACTACCAATCCTTTACCACCCACCTTTAAACCAAATGCTTATTGTTATTTTCATCACCAAAATGGACATGACACCAAACAATGTAAGCATCTCAAACACTTAGTTCAAGACCTCATTGATTCTAGCCGTTTGTCCATTGTGGGTGTCAATGATCAAGGCAATAAGTCCATTGCACCCCCCAATCATAATTTAAAAATTTTCACAAACCCCATGCCTAAACACATTGTTTCTTTTTTCAAAGCTAGTGAATCTTCAAACACTCATGTGATGAACATTGATACAAATAATGAACAACATGCTATTACTCCAAATGTTACCCAAGTTAATCCTATGGATGAACTTGTGGGTGCGATAGACATTATCCCTCATAAGGGCCCAACCAAAAAATCTCTTGATATTACCTATTCTTATCATGATATACTTAAAAAGATTCTCGATGGTCCTCTTTACTTAGCTGGTCGCATCTATGACAAGCCCACCAATGGGATATTAATAGATCCCACCTATGGCGAGAATGTGATCATGGAAGAGTTTTTAGTATTACATGATCTCTATCAAGATGATTATAATAAACCAACCGCATGGATTAGGTTTTTCATGCACTACAATCAGATTGATCATACTCCCATTATAGATAGGACCCAAAACATTGAATGTAAAATTTTCTATCATTCCACGATCGGATCAGTTTTTTCTATGGTTAGGTCATCCTTAGCTTCACTCGATGAAATCTATCCTTTCATATGTTCACAAATTTTTGAAGTTTGTGCATGAAAATGAGATATTTATCATACACCATAGTGACTTTAATCCATTGTCTTCTAAAGGTAATTTTTCCTTGGAAGCATTTTGGCCTAAACCTAAACCTATGGAACCCATTACCCCTCGCAAGGATTTCTTTTTCATTGCCTATCAAAAGTTCAAAGCTAAATGAATAGCTGAGTTGTCTCTTAGCCACATGTCCCCATCTACTTCTGCAATCCCTATCATAGATGAGACAATACTTTAGCTTGAGTCTGAACCTAAGAAAACAATGCAACCTCATGAGCAACCAACCATAGACACTTCCCCTTCATTGTCTAAACGCCTGAGAGATAATGAACCCAACCTTGTCATGCCTCCTCACATTAAACAAGTTTATAAAGCAAAAGAGAAAGTTATTGACCCATCTCCTTTAGTTCCTTCCATTCCTCCTTCAGATGAAAAGGATCCTATGGTGGATCAAGCTACTCTTACAACTCAAAAAATTCAACATAGAATTAAATGAAACCATGGTGCTAGGGAGCATAGGCATCATTGTCGTCTCCTTGCTCGTTAGTTACAAATGGAAGCAAACAAGGAAAATCAACCCCCGCCTTTGACAGAAGACATACCTCACCACCCTCCTCTTCCTGACTCACAACAAGATAATGCATTACAACCATCACAACAAAATGATCTGATACAACAACCACAACTTTTGATCCATCCTTCCCTGGAAATTATCCTCCATCCTCTCGTCATGATTAATTTGGATGATAATGATGATGAGGAAATCTCTAAAATAGATGAAGAAGTGAATAATGATCTAAATTCTTTATTTTCATCCTCCATAAGATTAAATGATAAATCTCCTACACCAAGTGAAGAACCTAGTGCCTCCTGTAGTTCAACACTTGCAATTCTTCCTTTGGATAGTCAACCACCCTCACAATACACTGAACATGATTGGGAGGTGTATGACTTGTTAGATGGTTGAATTGCATTTTCCTTGCTATCCTTTTTCATTTTACTTTTTTCTCTCTCTTTTGCACAGTTTGTATGTGTGTATTGTGTTCCCCTATAATGTGTGTCCAATGTTCTCTCTCTTTGTGCACTTCCTCTATTTGTACCTCCATTCTTCTATATGTCATACATTTTACCCTTTATTTTTTGCTTTTATTTTTTGTTTTCCTTTTGAGGATGACACAAAGCGTTGAGACACCCTATGTCTCTTCCATGTTGACCCAATCAGTCCCTTTTCCTTTTTACTTTATCTTTTTCTTGTGTTTTCCTTTTGGGGATGATGTAAGGCATGAAGATTGAAATGTCTCTTTCATGTTGACCCAAAATATTTTCCTTTTCTTTTTCTTTTTTTTGTGTGTTCCTCCTCTTGGGGATGATGCAAAGTTTCAAGACTACAATGTCTCTTCCATGTTGACCCAAAAAAAATATTCTTTTGTTTTCCCTATCTTTGTGTCATTCTTCTAGTTCTATGTATTTGGGGAATGATGATCATTTTGTTCTCTTTAATAAAAACATTGCAGCAACGAACATACTGACCCAAAATCCATAGATCCCTTATGTTGCTTGGTGTGTTCCTTTCTAGGGGGTAACCTCTCTTCTTTTTTTTTCTTGTTCGTTTAGATGACGTAGCCTTATTTGGAAACATATGAATTGGCATAGGGGCTTTCCAACTTGGCTCTCATGTCTTGTTTTTTGTATTTTTTTTCCTTCGCTACTTTAAATTAATTTCTCAAAGGACGGTGTGTAGCAATTCCTTTAAAGTGGAGGAATACATTGGCATTATTCATTTGCATTCTTGGTTCTTGGCATAGCCTTACAACTTCATACGATGTGTTTGTCACTTTGTGGATGGCACTGGGTGTGATGTCCTTCATAAGTGTGATCTATCTTAGCATATTACATACCTCTTGGTGGCCTGATGTGACACACTACATCCCCTAAGTTATGAATATACTATTCTTTGATTGGTCCTCTCTTGGAGATGTTAGACACAATGTTCCCTGAGTGATAGACCTTGTATGAACTTAACAAGACTCCTTTGAACTTTCTTTTACATGCTACATTTTTACATTTTGCGGTCACCTTGTATAACACAACTTGCATGCCTATGGTATCATCCTATTTGTTCATGAGTTATAAGCATATGAAGCTTTGCTTGTCTTATGAATCACAAACTAACAATGTCCTTTGTGGTTCCTTATTAAATTTATCAGGAGGTATAACTTTGATATGGTTGAGCGGGAAGCCCATTCTGTGACGTGACTTTCCCCATAGCCACCTATGTTTTTGAGAGTGCATACCAACTAGTGTATGTTACTCACCTTTTGGGAATTCTCACTGAGCAGACCACCATGAGTTCTATCACCCTAGAGTGAGTATGCATTTTCATTTTTCAAACAAACAGCCTAGATCTGATCCACAACTAGCTGGACAAATGATTGAAGCTTGATCCAACTTTTTCTTTTCCACTTCCTTCTCTCTTTCTCTCTCATTCTCTTTCACACATGTGTTCCTTTGTTCTTATGTTTAGCTTGCCATGGGATCTTCAGCCTGGGGGCTTGATCATCCCTCTTGATCATTGGCATTCCATCTTACTAGCATAAGTGCATCTAGACCTCCCTCTCAATGTTTGTGGCTACTTCAGTGTGAGTTTGAAGCAAGTTTATCCTCTCACTAAAGTGCAGGCTAAATGTACCATAGAAAAATTGATCTTCAAAATTTTCATTGTCATGTGGGTCTTTCTCTCATGATGCTTGAATTATTTTTCCTTAATTTAATGTTACAGTGTAACTTATCCATTCACATTAGGTCCTAAACATTCAAATTATGATGTCTTGTGAAGGTTTTGTGAAGTTTTGTAACACATTTTTATACTTCTCTAGACTCTTCATTTTATAATTAATCTAAAAATCACCTTTTTATCACTTATCAAGTCCTATTTCAAAGTGTTGTAAAGTCTTGTAACAAGATTTCATGCCTTTCTAGGCTTGTTATCACTATGTATACCTTTCTTATGCTTTATTGGACCCCTTTATACACTCATAATACTTAATTAAGTGTATTTTTGAATGTAAACCCAATAAACAACATTAAATGCAACTTAATTCCCAACACCCACTTACAAGCCTAGAGTTGGACCCATTCACTATGGGTGGTGAATGAGTCCCTCTTGGCTCCAAATTCAAAATAATTCAAATTTCCTTTCAGGTTTTTATTCAAAAAGACCTTATGTTGGCCGGTGATGTATCATTGCTTAATTAGGGCATAAGTGTGTATAAATAATTGTTTTTACATCCATTTCAACCCCCATTCATTCTAATTCTTTCACTAGTTCATTCAAGAATTCAATCTCATTCATCTACTTAAGCATCATAGCATCATTCAATCAAGCATCTATCAAGCATCTTAGAGTAGCGATTGACATATCTTCAGATTTCTTCAACAAGGTTTTGGTGATTTTAGGACATTTGCATGTTGTTTATTCATAATTCCTTACTTATTTCATTTTGTTTCATTATTAAGGGTTTGATTACCAAAGTGGGATTTAAACCAAGGCAAATCCCTATAGTCTAACTCTTAACCATTTTTCCCCTTTTGCATGTGTGTTTGTAGACTTTGTATGCAGATTTATCAAGTCAAGTAAATAGGTGTTGGAAAGTGGTCAAGAATTCATCAAAGTGTTTCAAGTCAACTAAACCCTAATTCAAGCTTGGAGACAACCTAAAGCCCATTTTTTACAGATTTGACTCCGTCAACCTGACAAGAAGACAAGTGAAGATCTGGACCTATAGAATTGACCTATGATTTTGTAGTATTTTGGAGGAGGACTGATTCACCATTAGTGGTGAATGAGTCTCACCTGAGGGTTGAAAAAGTTGATTTTGTCAAAATCTTGTTCCTAATAGTCAAAAAGTAGTTTCAGTTGTTCTTACCAATAGGAGGACTAATTCGCCATCAATGGTGAATGAGTCCCACTAGTGATCAACAATGATTTCTACCAGTCTTCAAAACCTTCCATATTTAGCATTCAACTCCTAGGTGCACTCTATTATGCCTTCTTCAATTATGTTTGCATTAGTTTATGTTTTTAGTTCATTCTTGCATACCTCACTGTGTTTTTAGACATTTCATATTTCATTAGTTTTGTATTCATAATCAATCAATTTCCTCACTTAGCTGCATTTAGATTATTGTATTTAGCCTCAATTCCATCATACATTCCTCTATTTGAATGAACCACATCAATTTTAGTGTTCTATCTCTCTCCTTTTAGGTGAAAGATCCTAAGAGTGTAAGAGAAGTACATAGAACCACAAACTTAAAAAAAAAATCAATGGTTCATTACTTTGAAGACAAGATTACCCTAGTTGGGAATGGGTATTTTTTTGTCTTTTAATATTTTTTTGACTATGTTCAAATTTTGGAAGGAGGTCCTTAGTTTTTCAAGCATGTTGGTATTTTCATGAAACCATGTCATTTAGATTAACCCTAACTATGGAACTCTCTTCCAATGTTCTAGTTTCGATCTATTTATTTTCTTTTGTGAGGCTCACTCTTTTCTCTCTACTTCTCATCTTATTTTAATGGATTTGATTGTGTAAAAAAATCATGGATGTATCATATTACTCTATTTTGATCATAGATGATGTGAATATTTATATTATATTTGTAATAATAGTTGACTATTGATTGGAAACATGAAATAGTTGATTAATTATACAATGATTCATATTGTATGGCTCTTCTTTCTTTGGTGCCATATGAGGATTCTGATGAGGGAGTAGTAGCTCTAGTTTCAGCATGAACACAGAGTGGGCGGGCATACTCTGATGCTGATTAATCAGAGTAGCATCCCAACCCTGTTTTTATTTTGATGACATAATTTCCACTGCAACAAACTTGTCCTCTTCAGCATGTATATTGTTTTTTTCTTTGGTGCTAACGTGGAAATTTTTTTGGCTGGTGTGAAGCAGAGGTGTTGGATTATGTGTCTTCGATAGAAAATATTCCTTTTACAGTTAGTATATTAGCTTTTTCCTTGAGTACTGATGGAGAATCTTCTTTCGTCGACATGCGTAAGGAATTTTGGTGCTCCAACATCAATAAATGATGCCTTTTGGAAGGCTAGCTAGTCTGCTTCAACTAACTGTGTGGGGTTTTGTCTTTTTCTTTCGCTTGTTCTAAAATGATTATTCAGCTTGAAGCTTGTTGCTCCCATTCTTCTATAGAATGGTATTTCAGGGCCAGTTACAGAGAGTTCAATTTGTGAGTCTCAAAATGGTCTAAGTGGGAAAATTAAGCTCATGAAAGTGTAGATTGTAAATTCATGCACATATGAGTAGGTTAGTAAGGAGTCTATCATATGAGTTGGTTTGCAATGATCTCAAATAGTTTTACAGTAGCAGTAGTTTATAAATGAAAATGTTAGTTCAAAAGCACATTCTCTCCTATGTAATTTTCTTCCTTATTATGAATGAAATGGTTAATGCTCTTTTTTTTTGTCTTCAATTGTTGTAATTGAATAATATGATTTTATTTCTACTTCAATTCAAGGAATTGATTAAATGATAAAGTTAGGTCACAGATTTGTAAGGAAAGAGCACAGGATTGATAATTAGTTGTGTTTTAGGCATAGTTAGTTGAATACTGCAATGTAGTACATATCAATAGTCCATTAATTACTGATTAAAATTACTAAGGCATTATGAGTTATAAATATGACTCCATTACCCCAAGACAAGGCAATAGTCTTTTCATTTGGTTATCCTAAAGATAAATGAGTTAGTCATGCACTTGACCAAGGGCTTGAAATGAGAATGAAAATCATCTAAAACACCTTTAGTTATAATGTACCAATTTGAAGTACCATATTATTCATTGCAATAGATATTAATTTTTTAAAAGGTGAGCCAAATCTTTAGTGAATGTTATCTATTTTCACCTTTATAGGAATTTATTTGTGTGTAGAAATGTTCTTAATCAATTGAATACCCTATGAAAATAACAAGGATTACCCTCCTAGGTTTCATAGAGCCCAAAGAGTAGAGGTATGGGCCCTTAGAATCCTTACTTGTGTGTTTTCCAACCCTTACCCTTGCTAATCATTGAATCCTTGCAGATTCATAGGTAAGTGGTAATATCAAGTTTGGTACATGGGTATGTGCAGGATCATCATAGAAAAAATAGGCCCTTAAGTAGTGAAAAATTTAGAAAAATCAGAGTTAGGCAACTTGACATAAAAATTTTTAATAAATTATCAATATTATTTCAAAAATATGTAAGAATAGAATCTATAGAAAATTGAATGTAGTTTCTAAACTACTAGGTTTATTTATAAAATAAAAAAATCTATTTGGTGAAAATTTGAAATTTCAATGCAGTAGTAGTTAAATTTGAAGGAAAAAATAAGTAGGTGTTTGTCTAACCACCCTAACCACAATAATTAATGATAATATTTTTTTATAAGATTTTAGATATAAGTAGAGGGATCATGTCCCAATGTGATGCATATTTTTTGTAATTTTTTTCCAAGTAAATAATTAATTATGATTTTTTTATTACGACTTTAAAAAA
The DNA here is from genome assembly GCA_007258455.2 of Sequoia sempervirens. Classification (NCBI taxonomy): domain Eukaryota; kingdom Viridiplantae; phylum Streptophyta; class Pinopsida; order Cupressales; family Cupressaceae; genus Sequoia; species Sequoia sempervirens. Next base: position 10,899 of record VDFB02122729.1, read on the forward strand.
AAATAAAAAATTGTATGTCTGACCACCTTAACTTGGTCAAAACTTCATTAAATTCTTTTTTTTTAATCCTATAGTATACAAAGCATAGAATGTGACACATGTTTTGGATTCAAAAAATGTGATACCGTTTGAAAGCTATAGATTTTTTTCAATCAGCTTATCAATCAGGACTTTAGTCATCATTCAAAAAGAAAATGAATAATAATTATTTATTAAATTCAAAGTAAATCATAATTTATATTGGTGGAAAGCTGAGAATCTCCTTTAAAAACCTTTTTCGTTTCATAAATTATGGGTAAAAAAAATTTGTCAGCAACATACCCTACACATACTCATCATATCACCACTTTTTGGCCCATCATGATCTTGCACATACCCACATAAAAAATAACCAACAGAAATAGCAACTCTACTGGGGAGGACTTGAGAAAATTTTGATAGAAGATTATCTTGCCTTAAAGAGTCAAATATTTGCTAGCGAATTATATTTTCAAGCCTAACTTTGTGTCAATGAGTCAATCCTCCGAGATGTTGAAGGATTTTGTTGTGTCTCCCTTAAAAAAAAGGCAAATATTGTCAAGGTCTACCACAAATGCATGAAATATTTGTAGAATTTCTCACTAGATGTGGGTGGAAACTCTGAGTATCTCTGCAAAGGACTAGAAGGAATTGTAATGATAGCTTCAGAGCTACAAATTTTCCTGGTCAAAATCATAATTTAAGGTGATTGCAATCATATCTAGGTATTTCCCCTGTTTTCATTTTCACAAGTCTAAATTTGTATGAAAGTTGTATTGCATGATCTAGAAAGAATTGTGTTCCCTATTAAGTGAATTGAGAACTAGTGAAGGGAAGGGTGGTAATCATTTTACATACTTCTAAGGTGCAATTTGTAATATCTGTATTAGGTTGAAGAAGTATACTTATTTCTAAAATATGCCTCTTAGAAAGCTGAAAATAAAGAATTTGTTTGAGCTATGCATTTTAAAATCATGATTAAATTAAGCAATGAGGTAGTAGAAAATTAACTATGAAGTTGATATGTAAGGATTGAATAGGGATACAAGAGAAATTATGTATCATTCCCCAGAATCCTCTTGTGGAACATCAAGTAAAAACATGCAAGGCATGCAATCTTTATATGCCATCAAAGGAAATTATCTATTGAGAGATATAAGTTGTTGAGCTTTAGTGGCATAGAAGGTTTCCCTAACAAGGTTCCTAATAATATTAGGAAACATTTTCCTAAATTTATAGGGAAAATTTTTGAGTCAACTTATAAACATTTGAGTGCATTCATGGATTTGATGGGGGATTGTGAGCTAGATCATGAGGATGTTATCATGAAGATTTTTACTTAGTCTTTAAAAGATGTTAGAGACTGGTTCTCATATTTACCTAAATATTCTATGTCCACATGGGATGACTTCATGATTGCGTATTTGGAACAATTTGGTGAAAGGGTTAGTCCAAATGTGATAAGAAAAGGTTTATGGAAATCCAAAAGGATAAAGAGGAGTTTGTCCCGGCTTCTAACCTTATATTTTTAAAAACAATAAGGATGATTCCTAAAAACATAAGACCAAATGATGCAGAATGTTTAATTATCTATCTAGGTACATTTGATAATAAATGAGTTATTTGATAAGAGATAAGGAGCCCAAAACATTGCATTAGGCATATCACATTGCTATGGATATTGAAAATACTATGAAATATTCAATGATGAGGGGATATATGACTATAAGTGTTTGTTGTCCTAGTACACATCATAAAAAATGGAATGAATAAGAATAAAAGGGATGATACTTTTGATGGCTTATCTTGTTCAGCCTCACAACATGTTAATCATGGATAGATTCAAGATGGACTTCAACAAAGTTTAAATAATGATGATTAGATATCCTTTGTTCAAAAACTGTCTAGCATGAAGAGACATGAGGATGAATTACCAAATGAATTATTAGCAAGGTTCTTGGACGCCTTGTTAGAAATTCCTAAAAGGTTGAGACTTGAAGATTTCATATGTATTGACCTATTATGTGACATTTATGAGCTAGGGCTTAGTACCTTTCCCGAGGAATTGAAACCTCAGGATTTTGAGCAGATAATTGGTTGGATCAGGATTACTGAGGAGGCTAAGTGTTACTATATACAAAAAATGAGGTCTCAAAATGATAGTGGTGCTCACCCTATTGTCAAAGATAAAAGGTTTATCCAAGTAGTGGATAAGGATGTTTCAGAAGATGAATATTTTTCTAGTGGTGCATATAATGACATCATTATACTTGCAAGTACTACTAACATACCTTTGAAGGTTGATAATCAAGATAATGAAAATGGTAATTCACATTACTCTCATGGGGAATATGAATCTCTTTTTGAGAATAATTTTAAGGCATCCTTCTTGCTTGAAGATTGTAACAATGTCAATACCTATGAGATTTCTCCCTCACTAGTTGATAAACAAATTTCATGTGAAGGATGTACTGGGAATGCAATCCAATTGTATCAGAACTAAAATGTCCTGGTAGTATGGTTAATGACGAATTTGAAGATAAGAATGCATGTATTCAATATCTTGAGCTTGAGTCCAATGTTGAAAATGATAGGATTTGTGATGCTAGCCAACAGGGTCATGTTTTTGAATGCTTGTATGAAACATAAATGGGATGTACAAGTTTTGTAGCAAAGATGGACATGATATTTTTTAACAAAGAATTTTTTGAAAAAAGGAGTAAGGAAACTTGCTCGACTAGTAATGAGAAATGTTCAGGTTGTAATGGGTCCTACACCTGTGAGTCAACAAACCTATCAATTGGTTATTTACTTGAATACCTTACTACTGATCACATCAATCCTGAGTTATCTGATCCATCCTTTGAAGAATTTTGTTTCAAATTGAGCAACAACTAGAAAGGAGAATTGGAATATGAACCTGAAACAAAAGTATTCTTTGATGCATGGGATGGTATCATGGATAACGCTTTTTATGAAAATGACCCTGATATGAGTGAAAGCAGGAATGCTACAGGGTCTGATGAATCAATTTCCCAAGGAAATGAAGCATAACTGGTTTAGACTGCTCTGATGAATGTGTATACCACTTTGAAAAGAATCATGTGTATGAACATTTCTTGTTCATCACACAAATTGCATGTGTGTTTGGTATGGGATAGAAACTCGATAATAACAATCCTAGAAGACTAGTAATTAAATTGTAATATCACTCTAAAGGGTTGGAATATATGCCTCGTATGGGAATCCTGAAAGGAGTGTGTATGAGGGTTTCTAGCTTAATAAGAAAAATGAATTTGATAATAATTTATATGATGATGGTGATTAGATGAATTATGAGTGTTTCACTTTCCCTGTCCATGTGGATGGGCACTTGGTGGAATATAGTTGTAAACTAAGTCAGATGAAATGTCACATTGAACATATGTTTCAGTTAATGCTTGGTTATAGTTCTTAGTTGGACATGATCAAAGATAATAACAAGTTCAAACACATGTCCATAGGGCTTGATTTCAGTGGATGCAACATGATCCTAGCAGGTGGGCAATTCATCAGAATATTTTCAGCCTTAGCATGGTACAGACAATAGAAAACATGGTTTTTGATAGGGGCAAGTACCAACCCTAAGATTGGTAGTCTGGGGCCACCAATTAAATTTGAATCCTTGTACAGTTGCATAATGCAAGTTAAAAATTTGCACATCAGAAGAGGCTTCAAAAAAGATGGAGATTGGATCTCTTGGTATAGTTTCGTAACTCATGTAAATATTGTACATGTATTGTTCACTTTCGTTTGGTTTTCTTACCTGGTCCAGTGGGTCCTTGGTTTTTGATTCTCTATGCTTGGTCTACTTCACCTATGATTTTGGAATCTCGCTTTGTTCTAGAGGAATATACATCTCCAACTGGAGCCACTTGTTGGTGATTTTTCCAGCAAAACCCCACAATTCTCTAAAGAGTAGCCAACTCTTATAATGAAGAAACTACAAGGTTAGTGACCAACACAACGAGTCTAGGATTTTATGATCCTTACTCCTTCACTCCAGGCTCTGTTAAACCTAGGAGGGTGGTCCCAATTGTGTTTTCATGAAGTGTATTCGGGTATGTGCAGGATCATGATGGGCCAAAAAGTGGCAATATGATGGGTATGTAGCTGATGACTATTTTTTGACCCAAAATTGATGAAACAAAAAGGGTTTTTAAAGGAGATTCTCAAATTTCCACTGATATAAATTATGCTTTACTTTGAATTTAATAAATAATTATTATTCATTTTCTATTCAAATTACGACTAAAGTCCTGATTGATAGGTTCATTGAAAAACATCAATAGCTTTCAAACGGTATCACTTTTTTTGAATCCAAAACATGCATCACATTCTATGCTTCACATAATAGAGGATTTAAAAAAGAAAAAATTATTTTAATGAAGTTTTGACCAAGTTAAGGTGGTCAGACATACGAGTTTTTATATTTTTAAAAAATTTGTAATAAAAAATTCATAACTAATTATTTACTTGAAAAAAAATTACAAAAAATATGCATCACATCGGGGCATGAGTCCTCTACTTATATCTAAAATCTTATAAAAAATATTATCATTTTATTGTGGTTAGGGTGGTCAAAGACACTACTTATTTTTTTCCCGAAATTTAAGTACTGCATTGAAATTTCAAATTTTCACCAAATAGATTTTTGTTTTTAAACAAACCTGGTAGTTTAGAAACTACATTCAATTTTCTACAGATTCTATTCTTACATATTTTTGAAATAATATAGATAACTTATTGAAAATTTTACGTCAACTTGCCTAACTCTAATTTTTTCTAAATTTTTTGCCACTTAAGGGCTTGTTTTTTCCATGATGATCTTGCACATACCCATTCAATTACTAACACATTTATACACAAATTGATTCCTATTTATTGTAAATAATTCCCATTTCAATAAAGATTTGGCAGATCTTTTAAATGAATGACTACTTACTTGCTAAGAATCAAAGATACTCCTAACCCACACTATTCTTGAAAAGATTTAAAATTAATATTTTTCTTATTTTAAGTTCATAGCTAAGTGTGCTATTTTCCTAGTTTTATGCAAGATTTTCTAAAAAACTAACTAGTGTCTCATCAATTAGAGTAATAGAGTCAAATATGTAAGAATCAGTAATATATAAACTACTCAATTTAGAGATATGTGGACTATTTTCATACTACTTTGCATTTATGAAAACTCACAATGCCTAAAAACAATCACTCCTTACAAATCCCAAGAAATTCCTTACAAAATCTATAATCCTATTATAGCATTTTAATCAACTCTTTGAGTTAAAGCTAAAAATAGAATCATACATTCAAGTAGAACAATTGAAGTAAATGATAAAACCATTAGTATTTTCATCCATAACTTGTGAGAAATATGCAATAGGTGAGTATTTGTTTCCAAACTAAGATTTTTTTCGATATCAGTAGTTTCTATAGAACTAATTTAAGACTATTACATATAGGATTTCATACCCAAGATAATCTACTGGCCTATTTATCTATATTCTATTCAAAATGCCTTTCTTGAGCTTAACACTCACCTAAAACCCTATTTGGACTTAAAAATATGACCCTCTATAATGAGCCCTAAAATCCCTTTTATAGAATAAGAGAGCCACAAGCATCAAGCTCAATTACATTTACATTTCATCCCATTTCAAGATCATTTGCACCAGAATTTGAGATGTCCTCAGTTAGTTACATGCAATCACTATGGAAAATGGAAGAGTAAAAGACCACATTCCACATTCCTTGGATGAAGACATCCCAACTCCTCAAAAGGCAGAGTTTTTTGTAGCAACGTTGAATCGTCATCCTTGCTCACCAAAGAAGATTCTCCACTAGTAGCCCCAACAAAAACCTACATATCACCTAGAAAAAACCTACATGCCACCAATGCTAGGAAATCTAGCACTTCTCCTATACACCAGCCCAAAAAAATTCCACATCGGCGCTAGAAACAAGAAATCACATGAATGTTAAATAGTGCAATCCTGACAAAGGGACAATGTTATCAAAAATAAAAAAGGGGAAGAATCATCACTCTGAGTCAGCAGCCTCAGAGGATACTAGCTCACTCCTACTCGTGGTGGAACTGGAGGAATCATCACCACCTCCTTATCAGAATCCTCACATAGTACTAGAGAGAGGGGATAATAATCACCCTTTAGATCAGTGTCACCCTCACTATCTGAAGGGCTATCAGAAACCTCACTTGGAGAATTATGTCCTACCAGATAGGCCTTTCGATACTTGCATTTCTTCTTTGCCTTCTTTTCATATTCCACCAACATTTTTCCTTTGAATTTGACCAATTCTTCTGAAATAGTTTGACTCCTTAGGCATTAGTTACTCTTGACACCATATTTATTGAATTCCTACATTCCCTTCTACTCTTTGGTGTATTAGGAGCTCCCTGTGTATCAACTTCCTTCTCAGGGGCATTCTCCTCAGACTCGAGCAAAATCAATCTCCTAAACCTTTGGACTGGCCTAATAGACTCCCTAGACTTACTCATCCTCTTAGTGATAAGGACTGGAAGACCTCTACCAATTATGCTCTTGGACTCAAACTGAATGCAATTTCAGAATGAGAAATATGGACACCTGTCCATATTATAACAAGCCATGCAAGTGTGCCAACAATTAATTCTTCAAAGAAAGCTTGTGCGTCGAGCTAACAATAGTCTGCTTTGATTTTTTAATCTTAACCATTGATCATGTTTTTAAAAGATAAATCAATAGGAAGATTACTATGCAAGCACTTATAATTAAGTTTTAAGTGTTCTTTTAATGCTCCTTTAAATCAAAAAATCCCTAAGTAGGTATACATCTGATGAGGTAAAAATAACCTCATCATAAGAATACCACAAAGACCTAGTTCATACATGCAAATCTCTATCCTCTGCGAATTAATTAAATTTTAGAAGAAATAATTGCTTAATTTTAGTAAGAACTTGTATAAACTTTATTTCTTTTGATTTCTTAAGTTAATTTGCCAATACATATTTAATGGGATGTTTTAAGTGTTTTGTAGATAATAATCTGTCAATCAAGTTAAAGATTGAAGTCTCCAGCTGGCACGTGCTCTAGAACAGTTAGAGATATATGCTGGAAGTATGCTCTGGAACTTCAAGATGATGGACCAAAAATGTTGTTGTTCTTAAAAGATGTTATTCTATTATCTTTTGAATAAAAGACTTTATGGCTCGACTTGAGCCTCTTAAATGTTGTGTAATAGGATTAAAGATAGATGAGTTATACGTAGATTTTTTTTTAGATATTTTTCAGTGGTTATCTATACCAGTTGAAATATAGCATGTAGTTACATTTTTTCTATAAAAAAGATACAGTCACTGGAAGTAATATACATAATGAAAATTAATGCTATGCTGACAGAATGTTTTCCAAAGTTTATAAATAAAGAGATTGTTATATGAAATTCTGAGTTATGAGTTATGCATGATAACTATGGTTAATAGAGGTGTTCCTGAAATAGTTGTGGATGTGACCTAAGAATGAATGTGTTGTCCCATGAGCTGGCCACTCGACAGGAGTAGATAAGTGTTTTCTTTTGTCATACTGATGTTTTGTAGAGAGTTATTTGAATTCACTATTATGAAATCTTAATTTTGAAGTATTTGTTATCTTGTCAACTTCTGTAGTTTCTGGTATTTACTGTTGGAACTTTGACTGTTAAGAAAATGTTTTATGGATTGTTATGAGCTTTTCTATTTTTATAATTTATTAGCTTCTTAGTTTAAACTGATTTTATGTTTCTTAACTTAGTTATTATGCTTTCTAAATTAATATACTCATGTTTATAGTTCAAGCATTTTTTGTTTTCTTAGGAATAGATTACTTTTCAGTTTGATAGTTAAACAGTTTGAAGTTAGAATTAATAAGGAACCTGAGGGAGATACTTCGGTAGTATTACAACTTGGGATGAGATGAAGATATTTTTTTTGAATAAATATCAGAGTTATTGTAGGTTGAGTGATCGTAAGGAAGAATTGTTCAAACTTTGGCAGAATGAGGACGAGAGTCTAGAAGACTATTTGGATAGGTTTCTTTTCTTATCCAAACGTTGTGGGGAAACAACAATTAGTGTTGAGATTCTCAAGAATATATTTCTTAAAGGACTCGATGATGATGCAAGAAGTCTTGATTTAATGGGAAAAGGAGATGTGTCTCAATTAAACCTTGAAGACATATGTGATTTGTGTCACAATTTTCATGTACTCGTGGAGGAATCCGAAAAACAAATCTTTTCAAAGCGAATAATGAGATAGGTAAACTTTGAGAAGAAATAGAAAATTTGAAGACAGACATACTGGTACAATTGAATACTATGTTGGATGGTATACAAGCAAAGACACGTAACCCTGAGACTTTGTCAATCTATTGTCCTAGGTGTCGAAATAAACATCTTTTATGGGAGTGCCCATTAGATAAGGTTAATGTTTGTCAAATTTGTGAGAAAATCCACCCTACCAATCAATGTGAGCTTCTTACTAATCTTAAGAATACTAAGAAAAAAATTGCTTAGGTCGAAGAAGAAATAAATGTGCTAAATCAGCATCAGGGAGGTAATTTTTCTTATGGCCAAAATTCTAATTCTACATGGAGACCCCAGAATAACTAGGCTGGTAATCAATGGCCTCTTCTTTGGAATCAACCCTATCCTCCACAACCTACTTGGGGAACTCCTTATTTGGGATCTCCTGAATGGGAAAGTCAATCATGGGGAACACAACAATGGCCAAACCAGACACAACAAGAATAGTACCCACAACATATTGCTCCCCAATGGAATCAAGGACAAAATCAATTTTATACTGGTCCTAGGAGGAATCAAAAATAGAATTTGTTGCCACTACCTTAGAATCCTCCTCAGACTGAGCAGGTGAATCAACCTCAACTTCTAGCACAACCACTTCCCAATCCAAAGAATAGTAGACAGAATACTCTGGTATACACTATGGAGCAAGATCATGTCACAAGCCTTAATGCAATTCATTGTGGAAATGTTCAGTTACGTTCTAGTAGGACACTTCAATCTCCCACTATTGAGGAAATAGTGGATGAACCTCTTTCTCAAAATTTTGTGAAAGATACTATACCACCTACAAATATTACTGAGTCTTTAGCAGTAGGAGCTGCTGGTTTGCCTTGAGAGGAGAAAGGTCAGTCTTTGACTAAGTCTAGTAAAGATATTCCTCCAAAGGAGAAAAGAGATATCATTTCAAAGGAGAAAACTCAAGCACCATTTCTGGAGCACCTAAAATCAACAGTTCTGAAAGATACTCTGCAAATGTCATTAGCTTCTGAAACTACATTAATTCAGGAAATTAAACAATTGTAGATAGAGGTTCCTTTGCTGCAGGAAATAAAGGAAATTCCTAAGTTAAATCAGTTGATTAAACAACTATGTATTAGAACCCCAGGAAGGAAACCAAAGAAAATAAACACTATCCATATTGATGGTTATCTAGCTGAATTTTTGTCAGGGAATACGGTTGCTCCAAAATATGATGATCCTAGGAGTCCACTGATTACTATTACAATTAATGAGGTAGCAATACCTAATGCATTGGTGGATTTGGGAGCAGCTATTAATGTAATGACAGTGGATGTAATGGAGAAATTAAGTCTTACAAATTTAAGTCCTACAACTACAGTCTTGCAGATGGAAAATCAGTCTATAGCCATTCCGAAAGGTGTTATAAAAAATGTTCTTGTTAAAGTTGATGGATGGGAATATCTAGTTGACTTTCAAATAATTTAGTCACTTACACCTAAAGATAGTTATCCAGTAATTTTGGGAAGACCATGGTTGGCTACTGTCGCTGCTAAAATTGATTGTTGAGAAGGAGGTATGACCATTTCACATGGTCCAGATAGTACACATTTATTTTTATATCCTCCTGCTAAACCAACTGAATATAATAAAGTTTGGGTCAATGAACCAGAAGAATTTAGTGGGCAGGACAGTCTGCCCTCTTTGGCCATGATAGTGATTAAACAACATGGAGAAGACTTAGAGGATGAGTTAGTGAATGAGGTGGCACATTTGGCTATAAGTTCTAGTGAAGATGTAATAGAGGATGTAAATTTTTTTTGGGACAACCGATTGATATAAGTGGAATGGAACAAAATTATGTTACCATGGGGATTCCTTGTCCCTTAGCTAATATGATTCCCAGAACGAGTTATTTATTTGATGATATTACGAGATTTCACCAACTTATACCTCATAGTTGTCCTCTCAACACTTTGTTATGACCAATACATACTATTACTATGGCTTATCTAGGAACAAAAACAATTATGTTGCTACTAGGAAAAACTGTGAATATTAATAGTTGGTTAACTGAAGTACAAGAGGATAAATTATTTAATGTGTTGGTAAAAAGGTCTAAATCTTTTGCTTGGGATTATACTGACATGACAAGGATTCACCCAAGTGTTTGTACTCATCAAATTTATACTAATCCTAATATAAGACCTGTTCATCAACCACAGAGGTGACTCAACCCTGCATTAAAGGATCTTGTTAAAGTAGAGATTGAGAAACTCCTCCGTGCAGGATTTATTTATCCTATCTCAGATAGTAAGTAGGTGTCACCTATGGTAGTTGTACCAAAGAAAAATGGCAAGTGGATAATTTGCATGGATTATAGAGAACTTAATAAAGCCACCTTTAGAGATTATTTTCCCTTACCATTTGTTGACTAGGTTTTGGACAATTTAGTTGGAAGGAAATATTTTTCTTTCCTAGATGGATTTAGTGGTTGTTGATGGTCAGAATAGCACAGCAACAATTAAGCAGAATATTACTATTCTACTCTCCTGAAAGAGAAAGAGTAACACATGGATATCTAATTCCCAAGGTCTTGGTAATCAGTTCTCAACTGTGCTGACTTCACTCAATGGTTGATGTGAACTATAATGTTCAAGGGGCCTACTAGTGTTGAGCTTCTGGATCATTCTAAGATCAAACATAAACTTGAACCTACTTTAACCAGGGTTTGAAAGTAATAGAAAAAGATAGATCAAAGCTTTAGAACTGAAGAGAAAGCTATATCATCCGACTTAACTAGACTTGTTACCCTTTCAAGGAATTTCTAACTAAATACTGTAGAAAAAAATTAACTTGTGATTAACACACAGTTTCATTCATTCACAGTGTTGATTTCAATAGCAGATTGCAAGTTACCATTTAAACAAAACATAAAATAATATTTCATTCCTTGAAAGCTTTTCTAATCAAATGATTAATCCAAGATAAATACCATTTTGGAACACAGTATGAAGTAGATTTAAATCTAGTTGCTTCTACTGTTAGTGAAACAGATAAGCAACATTTACAAATTTGGCACAATCACTAGTGTACAGAAAACCTATGTCTTTAGATTGTTTCCATCTATACTAAGAAAACTTGAAAGATACATCACTACCTTATGTCGAATCTAACTCCTATTCTACTGCTCCTCTTAAGTTCCTCTACTGCTCCTGATTTCTAAAAAAAAATCTTTCTCTGTCTTTTCTAAAATTTGTCCCCTCTTAAAAGAGGCAAAAAATTTCATATATACATAAACTGCCAAAGTGAAAGTCAGCCCCTATTTTAGGGTTTACAAAATATCATCCCTTAGAAAGATCTTCCCTTAGATCTTCTGAAATGAAGTTAATCTTGCACTCAATGTGCATCCCCATGTCCATGTTGGTGAAGGATCGCCCTTAGGAGAAGCCTTCAAATCTTTTACAACCACATCATTAACTTATGGCCTCTGTGTCCATCTTCGAACTACCATAAGAGCTACTTTGAATTCTCTAGAGTATAGCCATTAATATCGATCTACCTTTTTGCCAGTAGACCTCACAGTTGTCCCTAAGACCAACGACCTCTTCTTCCTTTCAGCCTTCTTCCTACTCTAGATCTTCCTGCAAGTCAACCTCTTCTGGAAGCAGCATCAGATTTTCCGTTGGATCTCCACACCATTGTTCACTGAGCTACTTCATCGCTTTTGATCTCAGAGTAAGTCCATGTTGTTTAGATTCTGTTGATTTCCTTCGTAGGGGTAGTCAATCAGTCAAACTGTCACTGGCCCACCCCTTTAGCTTCTTTTGATTGGTTGAACATATGACATGTAAGATTCCCAAGTGGTCAAAGGTCATTTGAACAGAATCACATGTCAGTGAGACACTTGTTGTGTTTCCCCGATGCAATTATGCTCTATAATAGCGATTGTCATAGCTTACCACTATTGGCAAGACTTCATATTGAATGCAAAAGTTATATCAATATCACAAACAACCATTGGCAAGACAATCATTATTGGTCAGAGGTCATAGCGAGTTCCCATTGGTCACACCAATATCCCTTTTCCATTGGCAAATCCATTACTATCGGCAAGACTCCTCATTGTCATAAAGACTTCTTGTTGAATGCAAACTCTCAGAATGAGTCCTACTACAACCACATATCTATCTACGAGACACCATCAGGTCGGCCAGACATGACGGTGGGCAGCCAAAGTTATAGCGATATTCCCTTTCATCGCCGAAACAATCACACTCGGCAAGACATCATATCGAACTCAACACGTTACACCGAAGGCACAAAACATGTCAAAAAAATACCACAAGTCAGCAAGATATCATGCCGAGCTCTTCCATTCTCCCCGAGCTCATTTCATTTCGACAAGACCTTGCTTGGTCAGCGAGACCTTTTGCCAAGCTCAAAACACTACGCCAAAGGGAGAATCCCTCGATGTGACTAACAACCATCGGTGAGACATCTCCCTGATGACACCTCTTTTTTACAAGACCGCACCTCTTCGACCAGACCTTATGCCGAAGGCATAACCATTCGCTGAGACCTCCATCTGGGACCACCATTCCATGTCAGTGAGACCCTATTGGGTTAGCAAGACCTTTCATCGAAGCCACTTTGTTTTAGAGAGAGCTCATATCAGTCGGGAAGACTTTACCCTATCGGTAGGACATCTCCCCGAAACCACAACCTTATACCGAAGGCACCATCCCTTTCGATGAGACTCCACTTAGTCACCAAGACTTCATGTTGAACTCAAATCTTTCGATGACGTCGTTTCACTTCAGCAAGAGTCCACCTTGTTGGTGAGATTTTACCCCGAAGCCATGCCCTTTCACCGAGACTTCTTCGAGTTGGCGATACCTTTCACCAAGTGCCTTCTGCTCTCCCTGAGCTCAAACCCTTGCATTTCAGTGAGACTCCCACTGGTCGGGAAGACATCACACTAAGCCCCCTTTCTATTTGTCATGCTAGTCTTGTGTACAATGGTTGGCAAGACTTCCCAAGCGGAGAGACATATAAAACCTCATGGTGACTGAAATGTCTATGTGACTGGTGGATCCCAAATGAATATAACACATTACCAGTCGGCAAGACATCTGAAAGGTCCCAGTGACTTTCTTCTTGAGGAGTCTTATGCTAGATTGGATTGAGGCAGCTCTCCAACTGACTTCCTTGAGAGATATCTTCAGATGAATAATTGAATCCTACAAAGCAAATTCCTCCATTAGTTCTCAAAAGAAAATGGTCATACATTATTTATGATAATTTAATTCAATTATTAGCAAGAAGAAAACCAACTCAAGCCGAGGTAGAATCAAATCAAACATAACAAAAGATAGAGCTAGGAGAAAAATAGAAGAACTCTTAAGACCAAAGCAAATAACCAAAGGCAATGAAGACAAAAGAAAAGGGGGACCCATTTTGTTCTAGAATAGAATGGGGTGGTTATGCAAGGCATAACAAATGGCGACTCAGCTAGGAAAATGGTTTAACCATTTTTAGGAAATTGAAAGATTGAGCTACCTAGAACTCCTAGATAATGAACATCACAACTCTAGTTGGGTCAGTTTTAACAATCAAGGTTGAGCCAGAATCTCAAATGTAACTCAACAATGGCTACCCTTGAATCTATGTGTGTGCTTGATGGTGCATCACTCTTTTATAAGGTTTTCCTCATATTTTGAAATACAATGTGCAAGATTTGAACTACATGAGTTGATTCCCTTTAGCTGTTGTGCAACAATATCCTGGGCATTGCTCCGCTGCCAGTCAGGCGTCCATAGCCCCGACAAAGATACCTCTAGTTTTCTCACAACATTGCTCTACTGCTAGTCAGGCATCCATAGCCCTAGTAGAGATACTGGAATCACCCATTCATATTGAATCCTCTTTTCTTTTTCTTTTTTTCTTGGAGTTTCAGATATTTCATTCAATTTTTCTCAATATGTCAAATGTTTGACATCTGCTCTGGGTTAAAAACTACCATGGACCTCATAACACCATATGGGGGATCAGATTTTTCACTCAAATCTTACAACACCATCACCCTAGGACAAATATACCATTACAAAAGGAGACGATCTTGATGATTTGTGACAGATTCAGAGGTCGTTAATGAAGATTGTTTACTTTGCACCTTGTTTTCAAGACTTTCCACAACTCTTATTGATAATGGGCATAAAACAACGAATTTAGGACAAGATCACCTTATCAAGAAACCTAAAAATATCTAAACCACTTCTCTCCTAATAACCAAAGTATGCTTTAGATAACAACCCGCCATTTCGAGATGGAAAGAACAGATAAACCCCAAAGAACTAAACAAAACAGACACCAAATAGCCAAGGAAACAAAAGGATAGAAAGAAAGAATAGACACACATAGAACAAAGCTATTTACAAACATAAAAGCAAATAAACCAGAAACAAAAGAAAAAAAAATTATTTACATGAATGTACAAAAAATTATTTACATTCAGAACAGAAAATTATGAAATTCTTACAACTCGAAATAATGTTTAAGAAACTGTCCATTGATAGACAATGGAATAGGTCCCCCCGTTAGACTACTCAGCCATAAAGCATTTTCTCCTAGGATCTCAGCAATTTGATAGGGACCTAACCAGAGCTTGTCAAATTTCTGGTGACTACCCTTCTTTTCGTTTGTTTTATCCCATAGCAACACAAGTTCTGATATTCTGAAAGCCTTGATTTTGGCTCTTTTGTCAAACCAACATTTGACAACAGCCTAATGTCTAAAGAATTGCTACAAGGCAGCATCCCTCTACTCTTCTAATTTCAACAAGGTAGCTAATCTTACTTCTATCCTATCATCACTAGAGTAGAAGTTCTGCATAAAATTAAGGATAGGTATTTGCAAGTGAATAGGGAACACAGGCTCTTGGCCATACACTAGTTTAAATGGTGAAGTTTTTAGAGTAGCCTTGATCCTAGTCCTATCTGCCCACAATGCAAATCATAGTTGGGTGTGCCAGTCCCTAGGATTGTTCTCTAACATTTTTTTAATTACCCCCAAGAGATTCTTATTAGTTGATTATGTAACTCCATTTCCTTGTGGGTAATAGTTTGAAGAGTACTTTAAAACAATTTTGTGATCATAAGCCCATGAAATAAACTCAGCAGAAGAAAAGGAAGAGCCATTGTCACAGACCAATGCAAAGGGTACTCCAAACCTAGTTGTGATGCATTCGGTGAGGAACTTGATCACTGCCTTTGTTGTGCTATTCTTGCAAGGTATAGCTTCTGTCCATCTTGTGCAATAATCAGTGGTAGTCAAAATAAACTTGTGTCCTGTAGAAGAATTTGGGTTAATTACCCCAATAAAATCCAGTGCCCATTGGGAAAATGGCCTTACCTCGTAAACAGGCTACAATGGCATGGCTGAATGGCATTCTTTCAATGCAGAAATTTGACATATGTGACATGTTCTTACATGTTGGTGGGCATCTTTGAACACACACGGCCAGTAATAACTAGATCTGAGGATCTAATGTGCTAATGAGTCTGTAGAACCATGGCCCATGCCATGTTTCCCATGAAATTCCACAATCACACGTTTAGCCTCTTGCTGATCAAGGCATCGTAGGTACACTCCCTCAAAATTCTTCCTATATAGCAATCCTCCTTTTAGCATATAATGAGATCTTTTCATTCTCAACGCTCTCCTTTGAGTTGTATTCATTCCCTCTAGGCACCGATTATTGAGCATAAAATAGATGATATCAGCATACCAAGGGTCGTTGGAAAAGGACTGAGTTGTGTATTGCTGGAAAATAATGTTCTCACCAACATTCACCATGGATTTAGATAGGCCTGTACCTCAGACAAGTTTCATAGGATGAATCTCCAGATCAAACTATAAAATGGCCATCCATTTCCCTCTTCGTTCTCCCAGCTCGCTCTGCATAAGTAAAGACTTCATAGCAGCATTAGTAACTACAACAATAATTTGTCTTTGGAGAATGTAGTGCCTGAACTTATTGACAGCTTTGACCAGCGTAAAATTTTTTTTTCAAGAGGTGGGTATTTGATTTCAGCATTCTTGAACGGAGAGCTCATGAAGGAGATTGGCCTCTCCTCTCCCTCTTCTCTTCGTTGAGTTAGGATAGCTGCAAAAGAATGTTCAGAAGCAAAAGAATAAATATAGAATGGCTTCAAGTAGTCAGGGATGGTGAGGACTAGTGCTTCCGAAATGGATTGTTTGACTTGGGAAAACACAACCTTTACTTCATCACTCCATTCTATTACTGCATCTTTCTTCATGATTTCATTCAATGGTTTTACAATTTCTGAAAAACTTGTGATAAAATTTCTCACAAAGTTGATCTTCCCAAAGAAAGATCTCATATCCTTCTTGCTTCTGGGCTTGGTTATCTTTAGAATGGACTCAACTCGGTCTAGATCGATCGATATTCCTCTTTCAGAGATTACATGTCCCAAAAGCTTCCCTTCATAAACCTCAAACACACACTTTTTAGGATTCAGGGAGACGCCATACTGGATACATCTTTCAAGAACTTTAGCTAAGCCTACAATGTGGTTCAGTCTATCTTTAGAGAATACTATTAGGTCATCCATGTAAACGATGATGCATTTTCCAATCAGATCTTTGAATTCTACGTCCATGGCACGCTGAAAGGTTGCTCCAACATTTATCAAACCAAATGGCATCCTTCTATAAGCGAATGTTCCCCACTTAGTAGTGAAGGATGTCTTCATTGTGTCTTCACAGTTAACCATCACCTGATTGTATCTAGAATAACCATCCAGGAATGATAATTTCTGAGACCCATTGACAGTCTGCAAGACTTTGTCCAGTGAAGGGAGTGGGTAGTTGTCTTTTTCTGAAGCTCTGTTCAAATTCCAGAAATCTACACATAGCCTAATCTCCCCATTTTTCTTACGGACTGGAACCAAGTTTTCCACCCATGTTGAATGTCGTACAGGGAAGATTATTCTTGTAGAGAGCAATTTCTAAACTTCCTTAAAGATCAGTGGTTCGATCAAGGTGTTGACAGGACGCTGTTTCTATCGAAATGGTTTAGCTTCAGGCCTCAAAGGAATAGTATGAGTCATAATAGAGGCATCAAATCTCTTCAGATCCTCATATCCCCAAGCTATTGCAGCAATATCCTTTTTTAGTGCCGTTAGTATATCTTTTTTGATTGCTTCAGGGCAAGCTTTCCCTATGTAAACATTTCTTTCTAGGTCAAAATTAGCTAGGTTAATAGTTTCATATTGACTTCCTTTATCTTCGACTGATATTTTCTCTTGAGCCCTTGGGTCTGAATCAAAAATTATTTCTAAGGCCACCATTCCCTTAGGAATACTATTACTTTTTAAATTGAGGACCCCCTCTATATCACAATCTTCAGGATTCCAATCTCCTTGATCCCTGTTGGACTCATCAATGATTTTCCCTTCAAAAACATCTGAGCTTGCTCGAAAAGCAAGAATATGTCGATCATCCTCAAAAAATTGAAAGTTCCTGACATTATCAGGAACTGCAAGGGTGGATATCAATTCCACTGAGAATCTCTTAAGCTTGGAGCCTTGCATGGGTTTCAGGGTACTTGCAGCAACGTCTAATGAATCAACTATTTGATTTTCCTCTCTAGGGATTAAAGTAATCCCAAAAGCATCGAAGTCTTCAATCAAGTTCCATACCCAATTTCTATATGCTTCTAGCCTTTTATTATGACATGTGTATTGGTTGCGCACCTACTTGATAACTACTTCTTAATCTCCTTTAACCATTAATGCAGTAACTTTCTTCTTATGTGCGAACATCAGCCCCCGAGCTAGAGCTTCATATTCTGCTACTTTGTTAGTGCATCTAAACTGCAACCTGTAAGAAGCAAAGAAAGTTTTCCCTTTCGGGCTGGTTAATTCAATCCCAACACCACAACCTATTTTGGACTTGGATCCATCAAACGTGAGGGTCCACAGCTGATCATGAGCTAGATTTTATTTTTTTTAGGTTATTGTGGGCATTTGGATAAGATGAGCCATAGGTGGGGCCACTTGATCTTTTGCATCAAATATAGGGAACAGGTGTTCAATAGGTTCTTCAGGTGTAATTTTCAATTCCTACACAGATATATCATATAATCTGTGGCTATCCTTCTAACAGTCACTTACATCTTTGATTAATCCCTTGGGTTCTATTATACTTGTGAGTGCAGGGGTATCAAACAAACCTTGGGGTTGTTCTGGTATTGTAACGGGGATAAATTCAATTTGAGGAGAGACTTCCTTTGGAGGTATATTATCCCTGGTTAACATTATTGCATTTTTGGCTTCAAATGAAAAGTGATCCTTTTTGGCTTCAAATGAGAATTGATCTAAAACAGTCTTGATGTGACTCAGGCTAGTTTCCTGAGATTGGGAGACATGATTTAAAATGTTGATGCAGGGTTGGCAGGTCAACTCTGAATGATTTTGGTAGTGTATTCTACACCAATTAGGGAGTAAGAGACTTTGCAAGTCGATATCCTCCCCTAAGACAAACTGATACTATTCCAGCTTCTGGACCAATGCCCATTGATTTTCATTAGTCATAAAATCAAGGAACTTTTGTATTGACATGTCTTTAGAATCAAGAACCAAAGAGGTTAGAATTTCCTCTCTTTTATAAACCCCTATCTCAGTTTCAAAATAGGCTACCTCGTTAGGACAATCGTACTTAGTGATGATATGCTTGAGGTGAGGTTCACTCTCAATCCTAATCTGTGTAGGAATTCCCCTCCATGGTAGCCACATATGTGAAAAGTGAAGAGAGAGATAACCCCCTATACTTTTCATCAAATCTTTGCTCAACAATATACCATAAGTCTCAGGAATGTCTGCTACTTGAACATCTATATTAGTTTGAATCCTAGGGTTAGACCCTACTTGCACATGTATGTTTCTCAATTCTCCCACTACATTAACCTCTATTTTTTCAAGTTGGATGACCTTCTTGTTTGTCTGGACAGGGTTCAGTCCCAATTTCTTGCATATAGAAAATAGCATAACATTGCCAGAAGCCCCTGAATCTAGCAAAAAGTTATGTAGATTCTTCCCACAGATTCTTAAACTTAAAAGAAATGGTGGGGCACCTACCTTGCTCCTGTACAAAGCTGTGTTCATGTCTGTAGTGAGTGCCACCTCGGTTTTCCCTTTTGATTTCTCGGCTTCTTCCACAGTTTTCAGCACTATCTCTCGTTGAGCAGGGCACCACTTTAGGATGTCAAAGTATGATAAAGAGGTTTTCTATTTTTGCATCTCAGAAATAATATCAAATTCTATGTTACAGGTTGAATTATTTTTGACAATACCAGGTAAATTACTTTTGTTATGGAAGTCAAGTGGACCTTTTGGTGGAGGAGGGTTATTATCAGCAGTTTGATTCGGAGGCACCATGTGATTAGGTGGCACTGATGTAGTGAACAAACCCTTATTCTGATTTCTTAGGAACTGTCCTCCCTTTGTCTAAAAGGCTTGGGCATCATACATATCTTCCTCTGGTTCATTCACTCTACATTGGGAATGAAGGTTCTTCCTCGAAGAGGTCATAAGTCATTTTTGTATCTACTGAGCCACCTTCTTTATTTGAAATCCCTTGGAATGTTTGGGCATCTTCCTGTGCCATCTTGACAACTTTCTCTATTTCAGGGCAGTTTACCTCAGAATGGGTTGTAGTATCATGCAGTCTGCACCAGTTAGTCATAAAATTAAGGTCATCCACATTTATAGTGTCTGACCTTTCCTCATTAGCTTGGTAATTGTGAGAAACTCCATAGTTATTTGGCCCTGTATTCCATTGTTGGTTGTTATTTGGCTTTTGGTTATATCCTCTATTTTGGTTTTGATAGCCTTGGTTAGGGGATTTTTGTCCTTGATAACCCCTCTGGCTATGATTGTTGTTATTCTAATAATTACCCTGATTGTTATTGCTCTGATTAGGATAATTGCCTTGGTTTTGAGAGGGGTTCAGTCTAAGCTGAGCCATGTCATTTGTGACTTGAGACAGAGTTTTCTTTAGGGTCTCCACCTTGTTCGTGAGTTGAACTATCTTTTCACTTTCAACATTCTTAGCAACAAGTGGCTGACTGCCATGATTTGGTATTCCAATTTGGTTATGATGACCTTATAGACTATGATGAGCCTGGGATTGTTGAAAGAAGTCAGGAGTTCCATTAGCAAAGAATGGAACAGGAGGTTGAGTCTGCAACTCAAATATAGGTACATAATGGGAAGGAGACATTTTGGGGATGGTATTGAATAAAGGGGTTGGGTTGTGCATCTGATACCCTATTGAAGGAAAACCTCCTCCCAAACTTCCTTGTTGAGAGCTAATTTGTTGTTGCAGCTTGATAGCTAGATGATAAACCTTAGACAAGGAATCAATATTTGTCGGCTGATAATTCCTTTTTTGGAACAAACCAAGCAAAGGGTCTATAAATCTAAAGTACACTTGAATGGCACTATTCTCAGTGACTAGATAGGGGTCCTGTAGTCTCCTATAAATTCATTGAAACCTGGTATTAAACAAGGGCAAAGGTTAACCTGGCTCCTTCCTAATGGTAGAAAATTGGTGAAACAAAATGGCTAGATCCACGTAGATTCTGAACTGATTGATGAAAGCATTCTCCAGGTCTATCCAGCTCATAATAGAATGCTGAGGA
>VDFB02122731.1:0-24550 GCA_007258455.2 Sequoia sempervirens
TGCTGAGTTCATAGTGGGGCTGGGGCATGCTCTTCATATTCTATAAAAAGAATCAGCTATAAAGACACCAAATAAAATTGCAATATGCATATTTATATTTATCTATTTAAAGATGATGTCACTCAGCTTAAAAATATATAATCTCAACTGCACAACACATTTCCTTGAAGCCAAATAAATCCCTAACCCTAAAAAATTATAGAATCCACAGCCCTCTACAGAATCCAGATGGGTACATCCCTTGATATTACTATTCCATTGCTCTGCAACATTAAATCATAAAATTAATGATAATGTATTTTGATTTTTCACGAATGGCATGCCCAACTTCAATTTTTAAACCAATGTTATATCCAATCTAAGAGATTATTTCCATTTATTTACATTCAATGCTTTCTCTCTTATACGATGGCATCTCAAACGTACTGTGAACTTTGGCCTGTTTTTTTAATCCAAACATCTAGTTAGATTTGTTCTTTATTAGTATACAATACATGGAATATTAACATATGCTGTTGGATCTTTATTCTGTTTTGGCTGTTCTTTTTGTCGGGTTGTGCTTATTACTCTATCTTTCTCTTTTGTTAAGAATCAGAACCCTTTCAAAACCCTGTCTTTCTAATAAAAACATATTACATATTCTGTTGGATTTTTCTAGTTGAAATGAGATGAAAATATAGCTATATTATTATTTGGTATATGATTAGATTAAGACCGAGAGCTTCAAAGAAAATAATTGAAAAATGAACCATATCTAATGATAAAAAGCCTACCAAAAAGTTCCAGTCAGAAGAAAAGCTGGTATTTGAATGATAAAGTGCACAAAGAGACTCCATTAAAAATAACAACATAGCAGAGCAAAAAGAAAACAAGATATTAAAATTGAATGCCTGGCCTTCCCCTTGTATGCCCAGAAACAAAAGATAGGGCTGTGTATATGCTTAATTGTTAATCTAAATGAAAACATAAAACACTAAATGAAACCTTAATCTAAAGAAATTTAAATAAAATTTGAACAAACAAAATTCCTTCAGAGCTCTCCCATTTTTCTCTATCTACAGAGATTCTTTTGAAGCTTGTGGCTCTCAGATTGTGTAAGCTTAGCTTCTCCAAATGGCTGCTGCAGAATGAGAATGCAAATGAAGATGAAAATCTATTCTATATGCTGGTGGAGTAAAACTGTTAACGGATATGAACAGGGGCTGTGATTATGCACAGGGGCTGTGAATGAAAGATAACATGATTCTATTGCTACTATGCTATGATTTTATGCTATTGCTATGAAAATACTCTATGAATGCTGGGAATACTATGCAATTTGCCTATAGTTTACTTGCTTAAAATTCTATATGATTTTGGAGCTCCGGCAGCTGTATTTATAGATTTTTTGCAGGCTCAATCCCGGCTGGCAAGAATCTACGGCTGTGAGATTGTCTGGTAAGTTTGAATGGTGAGAGATTGAGAGGTTGAGAAGAAAATGGGGGAGGTTGAGAGGTTGGAGAGAAGGATGGAATTCCTGTCTTCAACCCACGGGAACAGCCTGCACAGAAACAGAGAAATTTAATTTTCTGTTTTGGCAGTTTGTTTCCCGGAAGTTGAAGATAAATCTCCAAATTAAATAAATAAAATTTATTTAATTTAATTTATTGCATTTTGATTTTTGATTTTTGAAAACTATGGAAGAATTAATTAAATATTTTTGGAATATTTAATTGTGATATGACTTTAGAAGAATATGAAATATTTAGAAGATTTAATTAAATATTTTTGGAATATTTAATTGTGATATGACTTTAGAAGAATATGAAATTTTTAGAAGATTTAATTAAATATTTTTGGAATATTTAATTATAAATAGATATATGAAGAATTTAGAAATGATTTTAAGAATGAATAATTGAATTAGAGGAAATAATTAAATATTGTGGAATATTTAATTATAAATGATATTTAGAAGAAGAATAATAATTTAATCTTTATTTGAATAAAATATTCAAACGAAGATTATATGATAATTAATATAAATAAATTATAATATTTATTTAATTAATTAAGAAATGAAGAGGTGATTAAATATTTAATCGAAATAAAATCATGAACAATATAAATAAATTATTTAAATTTATTTATACGTAGATAGAATCAGAAGATTTAATTAAATATTAAAAATATTTAATTAATTACAGACAATGTGATGTAACCATTTTTAAGTGTATACATTTTGCCCCTCTTTGAAGTGATGTGTTTTACGCATTACTTCAAAGAATTTTAAATTTTTTGCCCCAAATATTAACTGTTAAAATATTGATAGATATATGCCCCCGCGAACGATGAATTGATTTTTGAATGTTTTTGAATGTTTTTGAATTTTGAATTTTTATGAATTTTTATGATTTTTTTTTAATTTTTATGGATTTTTTATGATTTTAAAGATATTGATTCATCGTTCGAAACTTATGATTTGAAAAATTTGTCCTGAAAATATATAAAAATGAAAATTTGATGAAGAAATTTCCCCTGCTATGTGAAAATATGATAAAATGCCCCAATTTTACCATTATATAGGTTAAAAATGTCATTTTCCATGTCATTTTCAATTTTAACCTAGTAAAATTTGCAAATATTGAGCTCTGAGTTGATAATCATGGCACTTCCAGTTCACCTGTACCGTTTTGAGCGTATCCGATGACATCAGCGACCAGCGCACTATGGACCTCCGGTATGTGTCTCGTAAATCCCTGTCTCTTGAAAATTTTGTTTTTGCGCACGTGTTTCAATGTTTATTGTTGAAAATTTTGAGTTTTAGCACTCTTAAAGTGTTTCGTAGCGCATTCAACATTTTTCGTAGCACGTTTAATATTGTAGCGCCCTTAATAAATATTGTAGCGCATATGATTATTTTCATAGCGCAATTGATATCGTAGTGCTCGTGATAGATTTCATAGCGCATTTGATGATTTTCATAGCGCATATGATATCGTAGCGCACCTGAGATGTATTGCAGCGCTCTTAACAAATCTTGTAGCGCAAAATATTCCATAGCGCTGTTGATAAAAATCATAGCGCTATTAATTGATTCTGTAGCGCAAAAAGTTACTTAGCGTCGATAAAAAATTTTGTAGCGCCCATAACTAGTTCTGTAGCGCTTTTTGTTCCAAATGATAAATTTGTTTCCCAAGTTGTTGGAGAACAAATAGTAGCTGATAAATTTGATTTTAAAGTTGTTAAAAACAAATAGGACGGATAAGTTTTTTTTCTAAAGTTGTTAGAAAGAAACTTGATATTGATTATTTGCGTTCCATGATGATGAAAAACAAATAGTTTGATTGATTTGTTTGCTTAAAAACAAACATGATTTTGATATTATTTGCATTTCATAATGATAATGAAAAACAAATAGTTTGATTGATTTGTTTGTGGATTGACATGCTAAGATGATTTGATATTGATGTTGTTTTGATGATGTATTTGAACAGGAGAGACTAGGTGTCTTACAGTTACGAGAGACATTTCCGAGCACATGGACATTGATTCCACATTTATTACAGTCAGATAGAGATGTGATTGATGCATGTGGTTTGAGCTCATTACTTGATATGCCCGAGGTTCGCCTCAATAGGGCCCTATTGACAGCACTTGCAGAGAGGTGGCATAGCGACACCAACACTTTTCATTTACCGACAGGCGAGATTACAGTGACTCCCGAGGACGTATATCGCATCTTACGGATCCCAGTGATGGGAGAGATAGTTGTTTTTGACAGACGAGAGGCTGGAGGTACTCTTGCTTTGAGACGGATATTCAGAGATGATCAGATTGCTGGGTACTTCATCCCATGGGGTGAGATTACAGATACCTATCCACCTTTACCAGCTGTGCTTGCAGGATTCATTGGAGGTGTGTTATGCCCCGACCATAGGTCGAAGGGGTTCGCGATCGGATGGGGTCGTGTCTTAGAGAGCATGGTGATGCAGGGGACACGGTATGCATGGGGTACTTGTATGCTAGCCCACCTATATGACGAGTTACATCATATCGTATATGGTAGAGGCCGGAGTTTTGCTGTAGGGTGTTCATTATTACAGATATGGGCATGGGAGCATTTTGCAGTTTTACGTCCATTGACTCGAGGAGAGCGACCAGCTGGTTGAGCATACAGATGGAGATATGCACATATTATTGCTCAGCCTAGACTGGGCAAACTAGTATATTGGCAGCGGTTATTGGATAGTTTGGATACAGTATGCTGGAGACCATATTTAGATTGTGAGCCATGGCCAGAGGATGCCAGAGAGATGCCTTTTGTATGCACTTCTAGATTTTTGATTGGGCGGACGACATGGATCCTCGAGAGATTTCTTGCTGGACGTGTATTGCGACAGTTTGGTCGGATTCAGGGTATGCCTGTTGGTTCAGCTATTTATGCG
Organism: Sequoia sempervirens; assembly: GCA_007258455.2. Lineage (NCBI taxonomy): Eukaryota > Viridiplantae > Streptophyta > Pinopsida > Cupressales > Cupressaceae > Sequoia > Sequoia sempervirens. The sequence goes on from VDFB02122731.1 coordinate 4,428, forward strand.
CGGCGACAGCCAGAGCTTGCAGTGTGGGGTCCATGGATCTCTTATGATGCAGCAGTGGCAGAGTTTACCAGTTTAGGTGCACAGATGTGGGACTACCGGGTGGATGTTCTTGATGCAGGGGCAACACCAGAGTATGTACAGTATGTTCTACAGCATCCACCTCCACGCATGTTTGATCCTGATGAGGCTGTTGCTCCTATCATTGCTCAAAGACGTCGACAGAGAGACTTGGAGTCAGGAGATGATGATTCAGCAGATAGTGATGACGTGGAGGGTAGTGGAGATGATGACTCAGATGGAGATGATGGTGGTGATGGTAGGGGTGGCAGGAGAGGTGGCAGAGGAGGTAGGGCAGGCAGAGGTGGACCATGGATGAGGCATACTGACCCATCCTCTTCAGTGGATCCGACAGTAGCGAGTCAGATATCATCTCTGCAGAGCACAGTACAGAGCTTGCAGGCTCAGCTATCACAGGCATAGGCCTTGATTTCTCAGTTGTAGGGTCAGGTGACTTCGATTACTGCTGAGAGAGACGCAGCTAGACAGCGGGGTGAGCAGGCCATTGCCTTAGTAGATAGCCTACAGAGAGTAGCAGGTAGCACTTTGCCAGGTGATATGATGAGAGAGGTTACCAGAGCCACACGAGAGGCAGAGTTCTATCGGACTAGATATCATGATTCAGTTCCACCTGAGCAGAGAGAGAGCTACACTCAGTCTCGATCTACTCATGGTCGCTCTCGTACTACCAGCAGGGGTGTGACACAGCCATTACCTCCTAGAGGGCCACCAGGGACAGGCGGAGCAGGTCCATCAGGGGTAGGTGGTACAGGTCCATCAGGAGCAGGTGATACAGGTCCTAGGCCAGCTCCATCACAGGATAGTTCAGCCTAGTGCATTGTATATGATATTCTGTTGAGACATTTTGTATACACCGTGAGATGATCACATTTTTGATGATATTATATCATTTGTAGTTGACATCCTTGTACATTTTGACATTCAATTTTGAGATATATGAAATGCAGTGATGATTTTATACGATATATGATGTGTATCCATATGATGTGTACTATATGATGGTTTCATGATTTATGATATTTATATACATTATTTTATGAGATGAAATTTATTTGATGAATGGATGTATATGGTAACAATGTATGTATGCTTTGATTTTATGATTTTCTAATGCAAATGTATGAAATGATGTTTTTATGAATGTCAAAATATACTCAGTCATAAAGATATAAACATTTGATTCTTTGCCAGCTTTTTAGAAATCTATAAATGCAAAATGCAAATTCTAACATGAATGCAATCTATACTAACCATGCACGACATTCATACAATATTGCCATTTGGAGAGCTTATACATGCTTTTTGTATCATCATAGAGCTTTGAAATGTTGAAAGTTAATACAAGCATCAAAGGGTATGTTAGCACCAGTGATGACCTGAGTATTGCTTTCATGATTTTTATATAGCAAGTTAATACAAGCAGCTAGGTATAATTGAACCGAGATGACCTGAGTATTGCTTGCATAAACAGACAAGAGTTAACCCGTTTCCCATGCAAATTCTGAAATGTCATCCATGATACATAGTAGAGCATGTCTCGCGACCAATTTGCATAGTACTAATGATTTCCTCGCAAACAACAGACAAAGAAAAATCATACTCCTTCCTTGCTTTTCTAGTTCAATACATCATCGAATCGCTCTAGAGATATGATACAAAATCAAACAACCATTCAAATTCCTGCTTAAAGTATTTCAAACATTTATTCAGATTAAGATCATCCAATTTGGTCACCATCATTGATATTCTGCATGTCGATAGTTGTTTGGATCATTTTGTTTCGATTTTGATTGACATGAATATGTTTGTGATTGATTTGATATGACGAGGTTGCGTTTTGTCAAACTGTTATTTGCCTGTTTGTGATATTCTGAAAGCTTGTTACCCCTCTCTTGTATGTTTCTGCATTTTTCCCCCAATGTAAACACAACCTAAAAATAAAAGATATGTACAAATTTCATCAAGCCACGGTGAAACCTAAAAATTCCCACTATATGGTATGGATAATGAAAAACATAGACATACGATAGATGTGGATGAATGATGTTGAAAGTGAAAATGAGACATAAACTAATAAATGGAGGAACCCATTTCGATCACAAGTAGCGCTTGTTTGCCAAGTTTTCACTACTTGTTTTTATTGCACTTTTTCAAGATTTTTCTGATTTTTTGAGGGACTTTTATGATTTTTTTTACATTATTTTTCCATGACTTTTTTTATGATTTTTTATGATTTTTTTTTTTTTTTAGGACTTTTTATGCATAGAACTTCTTGAGATGAATACTATTGATTGGCTCTTCAAACAGGTCCCCCTCTGATGTGGATAACTGATATGCTCCAGAATCGTATGTTGCTACAATAACAAATGGACCAAGCCAGTTAGGTTCAAATTTACCTTTCTTTTCTCTGTCTTGCTAATTACGTGGATTTTCCCTCAAAACTAAGTCACCCACTTGAAATTCTCGTGGTTTAACTCTGTGGTTATAACTACGAGACATGACTTGTTGATAACCTTTCAAGTGATCAGCTGCATGTTGGCATCTTTCATCTAACAGTTCAAGCTCTTGAAGGCGAGAAACTCGGTAGTCTTCATCACTTATCAATCCCTTAAGTGAAACCCTAAGCGAAGGTATTTCAACTTCCAATGGTAAAATCGCTTCTGCTCCATAGACTAAAGCATATGGTGTTTCTCCTGTTGGTGTGCGAACACTGGTTCTATATGCCCACAAAGATGGGTTGAGTTGAACATGCCAATCACGTCCAGCATCATTTACTGTCTTCTTCAATATCTTCAAAATGGTTTTGTTAGAAGCTTCTGCTTGACCATTACCCTGTGGATAATAAGGTGTAGAGTACCTATGTTGGATATGAAATCTTTCACAAAGTTCATCAACATCCTGATTCTTAAAAGGTCTTCCATTATCAGTAACAATAGAATTAGGAATTCCATATCTACAAATAATGTAATTCAGGATAAATGAAGATATCTGTTTACCAGTCACTGTTGTTAGAGGAACAGCTTCAATCCATTTTGTAAAATACTCAGTAGCTGTGATGATAAACTTATGACCATTTGACGATGAAGGATGTATTTTACCAACAAGATCTAATCCCCACTGAGAAAAAGGCCATGTTGAAATGAAAGGTTGCAATTCTTGTGCAGGTGCATGAATAAGATTCCCATGGATCTGGCATTTAGAACACTTCTTAACAAAAGTAAAAGAATCTTGCTCCATGGTAGGCCAATAGTATCCCATTCTGACAAGTTTCTTCGCTAAGGTCAAACCACTCGAATGAGTTCCACAAATACCACCGTGAACCTCTTGTAAGGCTTTTTCAGATTCGTCGCATTCAAGACATCTAAGGAGTGTACCATCAAGACCACGTCTATAAAGGATATTGGCAATTAAGGTATAACGGGATGATTGGCGTATGAAATTCTGTTTTTGGTTGCAAGATAAATCTAAAGGCAAGATGTTATCTTTCAAATAGGTATAATTTTTGCCATATAAAGTTGAATCAGAACCAGTCAAATGACATATAACTTGGTTTTCGGGATTATCATATGCAGGAGAAAACAATTGTTCCACCAAGAATTCATACTTGGTTTGATCTTCTGATATTTGTAATAAGGAAGCAATGGTAGCCATTGCATCTGCAGCTTTATTATCAATCCTTGATATTTGTGAAAACTTGATTGATACAAAATATTTCTTATAATCATCCACCATGTTCTTGTATGGTAACAACTTATCATCTTTGGTTTGATAATCATCATTAATTTGATTAATGATAAGTTGTGAATCACCATAAACTTCCAGCTCTGTAATCTGCCATTCCAAAGCTATTTTCAATCCTATGAGTAATGCCTCATATTCGGCTATGTTATTTGTGCAAGGAAACATCAACCGATATGATCGTGAGATGGTATGTCCTTCAGGTGTAACAAAAAGAATCCCTGCCCCCGAGCCATATTGTGTATAAGATCCATCAAAATATAATGCCCAGGGTTTCTGAATTGTTGCTGTAAAGATATCTGCATCAGGAAACTCAATGTGCATTGGATTGGCTTCTTGTAAAGGTGCTTCAGCCAACTGATCTGCAATGACCTGTCCTTTAATTGCTTTTCGATCTACATAGTGAATATCAAACTCACTTAAGATCATTACCCATTTTGCAAGTCTTCCTGTTAAAGTAGCTCTGCTTAATAGGTATTTCAATGGGTCTATCTTTGTTATCAGTTTAACTGTATGAGTCAACATATAATGTCGCCACTTTTGAGAAGCAAACACTACTGCAAGACAAGCTTTTTCAATGAAACTGTAGTTTAACTCATGTCTTGTTAAGGTTCTGCTGATATAATATATTGCCCTTTCTTTACCTGTAGAATCTTCTTGTGCTAGCAATGCTCCCAAAGATACTTCTGTTGCTAAAATATAAAGTATGAGTGGCTCTCCCGGAATAGGTGGAATTAGAACTGGTGGATGTGTAAGATATTGCTTAATCTGATTGAATGCTGCTTCACATTTGTCATCCCATTTAAATGGAACATTTTTATGTAATAAATGTGTAAATGGCAAGCTTTTGTCCACCAGTTGAGCTATAAACCTTCTGATGGACTGTAATCTTCCTTGCAAGGATCTTAATTGACTGATATTTCATGGTGGAGACATGTCTATTATAGCTCGTACTTTTTCTGGATCAATTTCTATACCCTTTTCTGAAACAATGTACCCTAGGAGTTTTTCAGATGTAACACCAAAGACACATTTCTTTGGATTCAGTCGAACATTGAATTTCTCCATTCTAATAAAGATTTTTGACAAGATTTCCAGGTGTTCATCTCGTGTATGAGATTTGGCAAGTAAATCATCAACATAATCTTCCATGAATGTATGCATCATATCATGAAAAATAGTTGTCATTGCTCTTTGATAAGTAGCTCCAGCATTCTTTAACCCAAATGGCATTACATTCCAGCAATAGGTACCCCAAGGACATGTGAACGTTGTTTTATCTTGATCTTCTGGTGCAATTTTTATCTGATTGTATCCTAAAAATCCATCCATTAAGGAATACATTGCATGGCCAGCAGTTAAGTCAACAATCAGATCTATGTTAGGTAAAGGAAAATCATCTTTGGGACAAGCTTTATTTAAATCCCTGAAATCTGTACAAACTCTGATCCTTCCATCTGGTTTTGAAACAGGTACAATATTGGAAATCCATTCTGCATAATCAATAGTTCGAATGAATCCAACATCCAGAAGCTTCTTTAATTCTTCTTTGACCAATAATGCAACATGTGGATGCATCTTTCTGAGCTTTTGTTTCACAAGCTTTGTCCCAGATTTGATAGATAAATGATACATTATCAGATTAGGATCTAACCCTGGCATATCAGCATATGACCAAGCAAAGTTAATTTGATAATCCTTCAAGAATTGCATGAATTTCTGGACTTCTTCAACTGTTAATGATGCTGCAATTTGCAAAACTTTTGGCTGCTCTGCTGTATTTATGTTGATTGATCCCATTGGTTCAATCAAAATAGAAGATCTTTCATGATAATACTTGGGAAGAGTGTCAAGTTTCTCATCCTTCAATGCCTCATAAAGGTTTTCACTATCAGATTCACTCTTTATTTTTCTCTTGTTTTGATCTATTACTGCCATTTTTTGGTTTTCATCAATAGATCCATCTTTTATTTCATTTATTTTGCAGCTAAGAGACTTGACACTCTCCTTATCAAAATCATTAGTATAAGATTCTTGCATGAAACAATTGTTTTCTTCATTTGAAGAACAAAGGAAAGTTATAATGTCTTCATCATTACTGAATGTAGGAATATGGATAGGTGCGTCAATGTCCCAATCTATAAGTTCTGGATAAACTAAAGGCATAGAATCATTAGGTTGGGTAAGGTCTTGAATTGTCAAAGTCATGATATGGTTGTCATCCTCATGGTAGACAAGGTCTGTGATGGTATGCTCCTGTTGATTATCAATCTCGTTAGAATCTAATTCTTCCTCATTTGAGTCATAATCGCTTTGTAAAACATAATCTAGTGGAGGCCTTGAACCTTCTCCTTGTATAAGAACAGGTGCATATTTATGTATAGTATCAACTTGTTTATCCCTCCAGAATTCATCATTATAAATGGTGTCCCATTCATATTCATTAGAATCAGTATCTGAACTATTTTGCAATTGGAAAACTGATTCATGAGATTTATCTGACACGGATTCTCCTTCATGAACTAATGATGTCCGCTGTGAAGTAAGTTCTTCTTTATCTTTACCATATCCAAGTCCTGTTTTATCACTTGAATGCTTTGAAATAGGTTGAATTGGTTCTACAATTCCTTCTCTTCATTTACCTATAGGACCATTCCCTTCATAACCCATCTTTTGCATGATAGCGTACCCTTTACCATATTGTTCTTTAGGAAACTTAATGTGCAAGAGAGATTCATCTTCATCTTTGTATAGCCAATTTAGGATGTCCCTATCTTCAGCTTCTTCTTCAATGGTATTAGCTCCAATGAATTTTCCATCAAACTTTGTGATTGGCACGGAAGCTTGAGATGTAGAAGCAGTCGCAATCTTTTGATTCGATAAAGTTGGCAAACCATGTGACCTTGGAGAGGGAGGTAAAGTAGAAAGAGATAGTGAATATTCGCCTACCCCTTTGTCTTTAAATTTTAACTTAGTATCAAGATTCTTTGTCAATTCTTGCAATTGGACTTGTAGATTGGAAGAAGAAACAGCAAGAGCTTCTCTATTGTGTGGCACAAAGACATCTTGACTCACCCTAAGATTGGAACAAGTTTGGGTACTATTGTAATCAGCTTGTATAGTTATTTCTTATCTATCATATGGAAACTTGATACATTGATGATATGTTGATGGTACAGCTTGCATATCATGGATCCACAGACGACCCAAAAGTATGTTATAAGACAAATCTCGATCTAGAACCTGACAAAATGTATTCTTCACAACAGGTCCCACTCTGATAGGTAGCAATATTAATCCCTTAGAAGCTCTTTCTTCATCATCATATGCCTTAATGGTTATTTTCCTCCGTGAGTCAATTTCATTTTCTGAAATTCCTAAGGAATTTATTAATTTTAAGGTACAAATATTCAAACCAGCTCCTCCATCTATTAAGACACGTCTAATTCGATGTTTATGGATCATGACTTCAAGATAGAGCGAGGAATTATGTGGATGTGTCATAGAGGCATCATCTTTATCGGAAAATGAAAGACAAGTGGGAGAAGATAAATGTCCCACCATGGCTTGAAATCTGTTTGCATCTAGATCAGTATCAACAGTTATGTTTACAAGAGCTTCTTCTAAAATATTCTTGTGTATGGGGGATATTTTGAGAAGTTCAAGAATGGATATTTGAGCTGATGTTTTTCTCAATTGATCAACCAGGTTATACTGAATTGGAGAAGAAATATTTGTTTTAGATGAACTTCCTTTTAAAACAACCTTTGCTTGACCTCTTGTTGTTACATTAACCTGTTGATATTCTTGTTTTCCTTTGATTTTGATAACATTAATCCGACTATCATCTATGTGAATGTGACGGATTATATTGTCTTCAACATTATGTATGCTTTTGGCTTTGATATCCGATGTTTCCCCCTTTTGGTAGTTTGGCAAAGGATCTTTGAATGCTTGATGATCATCATTGGTATGATGTCCCTCAATTGTAATAGTACCATTGTCAATTAAATCTTGTACTAGATTTTTCAAAGCTTGACAATTGTTTGTTCTATGACCTTTACATCGACGATAATTGCAATAATACGAGTCATTCCATGATGGTGGTTTAACTCGTGGCTCATAATCTCTTTGTGGTGGTAAGGTGATAACTTTATTATCAAGAAGTTCCTTGAGAGCAGATTCAAGAGATTGACCCAAAGCAGTAAAAGTCCGTCGGTTGGAAAAGAATGAAGGTCTAGACGGATTTGATATTTGGGCATTGCCAAGATTATTATTCAAATTACCACGATTTTGATTGGTATTTTGATTGATCATGTTCTCTTGCTTGGAAATTTGTCCTTGTTGATTGTTGTTTCCTTGTTGAATTGTATTTCCTTGTGGATTGTTTCTTGGAGCACTTGATAGATTGAAAACGGATGGTCTTGTTCGTAAATTATTTGCATCCACTATACCATCATTAACAACATTTTTGTTTCTATTCCAAAACCTTGTTTTATCGTTGTTTTGATTTGATGTACTTGGATTATCAAGTTTTATCACTCCCCTTTTAACCAAGGCCCCTTCAATAGTGATTGCATTTTCAATCAGTTTTTCAAAGTTATGAGGACAATGAAGGTTAAGCCTATAGCTTAATTCTGGATCAAGGCTATTGATAAAAATATCCATCTTTTCCTTTTCAGGAATAGGACGAGAATATCGTGCAAATAACCTTCTCCACCTTTGTAAAAACATAGTAAAGGGTTCTCCTACTTTTTGTTTTACTTTACAAAGATCAAGCATTGTTATTTGATGTTGAATGTTGTAGGAGTATTGTGAAATAAACTATTTATCAACTCCTCAAAAGTTTTGATAGGTGGAGTAATTTTTGAAAGCCACTCCATGGATTGTACACCTAAACTTCGTGGAAATAATCGCATCAAGTAAGTATCATCATAGGCGAATTCAAGACTCATGTTTCGGAAATCCCTAACATGGTCTATGGGATCAGTTTTTCCATTATACCTATCATACTTAGGAATTTCACAATGTTTTGGAAATGGGATCATTTGAAGACTCCTATCAAATGGATAAGGAGATATGTCTTCCAAAACATATTTCTTTGTTGTACCTCCTTGCATTTCCTTTATTTGCCCTTGTAATTCTTTTATCTGTTGGTTAAGAGCACTAAAGTCATTAGGAAGATTTTCAGGATTTTGTTTAATCCCCTCTATGTCAAAGGTGTGAGGTAATTTAGCTCCTTGATTAGCTAATGAAAGGAAGTATTTTTCTTTGTTACGTTCTAGGATTCTTTCCATAAGAGTATGGAATTGGAGATCTTGTTCTGCTTCTTGAAACTTTTCTTCCATTAACTCATCAAGATTAAATGTTTCCTCTTCTTTTTCATTTCGGTCACCCATTTTGCTGGTTGTAGTTTCTCCCTCGTCTTTTTCCATTTGTTTTTGAGATCTTGTGAGAACAGGCATAGATTTTACTCCAAATTTTACTTACTTTTGATCAAAAAAGTGAAATAGTGCAATTGATGTGGTATGTATGAAAGTCAGGATAGAATGAAAATTCTATGACTTACACGAAATTTTCTAATCTTGTAGCTTGTGTTGTTCCCTAAGTGAAAGGATGAAAATCCTGTTAGCGGGAATATAAGCAAAAGATCAAGAAAATGATGATTTTTGCACTTTATGAAGTTTTGATCATGATTTTGTAAAAGGATGGATTGTATAATAGATGCCTAATGTATTCTAAGTTCTCTATTGTAAAATTTGATTTGGACGAGTAGAATATTCGATTGCTGGTTGGGGAATATAACTAAAACGGATGCGTTGACTATGGTTATGCCGTTGAGAAAGGGCTCTTCTTTGAAAGTAAGCTTGTGAATACAAGGGCTCTATAGCATAATCATCTGAAAGACCTCTAACACAATCATGATACCTATGAAGAAAAGTTCTATATTTGAGTAAAACCTTTCGACTTTGATATAAGAATCGTTGTTTCTTCAATAACTTCTTGTGATTTATAGGTTTCTTTGGCTTCTTAATCCTTTTAGAAACGGATTTCTTTACAAACTTTGTAGATTTCCAATCTTGTAACATGAGATTGATCAATGTGATAATAAGTGTTTTGGATGATCTTATCTAAATTAATGTAATGAAAACACATCAAACAAGTTTAAAACAGTTGTTTTAAGTCCTATGCTAAACATCAAGTGTATAACCAAAATGTTTTTCAAAAAGTGTTTTAACGGGTTTTACACATGACAAGCACTTCAAACAGACTCACTCTTAATTCTCAAGTAGGTCATCATAGCAATCAACAGCCCACATCTTAGAACTGCGTCGACTCACACAGCCGTGTCACCCCCGAAAGGGCGCCCGTGTTTTTGTCTTTTCCAGGTGCGTACTCAGAGTGACGGAAGTGGATACCGGATCCCCTGAGCAAACAATCCTTGGCAGTTATATGGTGAGTATCTTGGGGGTAGATTCTTCCCTCCCCTGCACTGTGATTGAGATGATGTTTGGATACTGACTCGGTAAGATACTACACTAGGTTCGTAATAAGGGTTTCCGTTCGGTGCGGCAAATGATAGACTCGCTCGAGAGACCTCCCTACCTTTAGAACAAAGGCTTTGGGGATGGTTATCAATGCACACTACCGTCAAAAGAGGGTTTCCCCAATTTTACTTTAAATTTTAGAGTGGGGTGGAATAGCCTGGCTTTGGCTTGAACCCACTTGAGTCGTTCCTCTTGGGTGAGTAATTTTTCCCACAAGAGCAGGCTCTCTACAAGGTATTAATAAAACAATAAATTGCATAAAAGAAAATTGATGAGTTTGGCATTTTGATCACCCAATTAAGGGGAGAGCATAGGCCTATCACCGAGAACAAAGCAAACAAGGGTTCAATTATTAAGCACCAAAATAAAAATTTTCTAACTAAGTGAAGATGTTGCTTCACATAACAAGAAAATTCAATTTTAAACCTAATTTAAAAAATGAAGTGTCTATCCTGGGATTGCTTCATTTTGACCTTATATGACTACCCTAGGATTGTTTTTTTTTTTATCCTTAAAAATGACTACCCTAGGATTGGTTTATTTTATCCTTTAGATGTCTACCCTAGGATTGGTTTTTTTTATCCTTTAGATGTCTACCCTAGGATTGGTTTTTTTTTTTTTTTAGAAATTAATAACTATCCGCGGCTGCGTCGGAATCTGTTAGACTAAACTATAGTTACAAATTACAGATTACAGTCTAAAATTTGCACTGCAAAATACATCATAGGTGCTTCAAAATATCTTAAAGGCGCTGCAAAACAACTTAAGGGCGCTGCAAAAGAACTTAAAGGCGCTGCAAAAGAACTTAAGGGCGCTGCAATAACCGTCACGGGCGCTGCAAAAGTCGTCACGGGCGCTGCAATAGTAGTCACAGGGCGCTGCAAAAGACTTTAAATGCACTAAACTGGAAATGTTTTTCCGAAACATGTCGTCTGCGCTATTCCGCTATTTTTCCTGTAATCAGTCAAAAGAAGCTACAAAAAGATGTTAAAAACGGGGCAAGAGCCCCACGGTGGGCGCCAAAAATGTGTATATGCTTAATTGTTAATCTAAATGAAAACATAAAACACTAAATGAAACCTTAATCTAAAGAAATTTAAATAAAATTTGAACAAACAAAATTCCTTCAGAGCTGTCCCATTTTTCTCTATCTACAGAGATTCTTTTGAAGCTTGTGGCTCTCAGATTGTGTAAGCTTAGCTTCTCCAAATGGCTGCTATAGAATGGGAATGCAAATGAAGATGAAAATCTATTCTATATGCTAGTGGAGTAAAACTGTTAACGGATATGAACAGGGGCTGTGATTATGCACAGGGGCTGTGAATGAAAGATAACATGATTCTATTGCTACTATGCTATGATTTTATGCTATTGCTATGAAAATACTCTATGAATGCTGGGAATACTATGCAATTTGCCTATAGTTTACTTGCTTAAAATTCTATATGATTTTGGAGCTCCCGGCAGCTGTATTTATAGATTTTTTGCAGGCTCAATCCCGGCTGGCAAGAATCTACGGCTGTGAGATTGTCTGGTAAGTTTGAATGGTGAGAGATTGAGAGGTTGAGAAGAAAATGGGGGAGGTTGAGAGGTTGGAGAGAAGGATGGATTCCTGTCTTCAACCCACGGGAACAGGCCTGCACAGAAACAGAGAAATTTAATTTTCTGTTTTGGCAGTTTGTTTCCCGGGAGTTGAAGATAAATCCCCAAATTAAATAAATAAAATTTATTTAATTTAATTTATTGCATTTTGATTTTTGATTTTTGAAAACTATGGAAGAATTAATTAAATATTTTTGGAATATTTAATTGTGATATGACTTTAGAAGAATATGAAATATTTAGAAGATTTAATTAAATATTTTTGGAATATTTAATTGTGATATGACTTTAGAAGAATATGAAATTTTTAGAAGATTTAATTAAATATTTTTGGAATATTTAATTATAAATAGATATATGAAGAATTTAGAAATGATTTTAAGAATGAATAATTGAATTAGAGAAAATAATTAAATATTTTGGAATATTTAATTATAAATGATATTTAGAAGAAGAATAATAATTTAATCTTTATTTGAATAAAATATTCAAACGAAGATTATATGATAATTAATATAAATAAATTATAATATTTATTTAATTAATTAAGAAATGAAGAGGTGATTAAATATTTAATCGAAATAAAATCATGAACAATATAAATAAATTATTTAAATTTATTTATACGTAGATAGAATCAGAAGATTTAATTAAATATTAAAAATATTTAATTAATTACCAGACAATGTGATGTAACCATTTTTAAGTGTATATAAGGGCAATCTTTCCCTTGTTACAATTGTGTTAAGCACATGTTCTCACAGTCATGCGAGACGTTTTATCCATTTCCATGTATCTCCTGTTCCTTGCACTATATTCTGGAAAATCTATATAAAAGGGTAGTTGCATGAACAATTCTCTTCTCCGTAGCATGATTCCACGTCCGCAGTCATAAGCCATTCTTACTATGGCGAAGCCCAGTCGAACCAGAGATTCTCCAAGGCTGTTAGTTCAGATGTCCTTAAATAAGATTTGAGTAATAATATACTGGAGAAAGAATTTTTGTTTAGCAATATGTACCCAAATGTTATGATCAACAGCAATACGCGGAGTTTCTCTGGAGATATCTGGAAGACATAGAGATCATTTGTCATGAATGGCAATAAGATAAAAAAAGATCTTCAAAATCTTTGTTCTGGATTCTGTTTAGATTTTGAAGGTGTGCTTTTATACTGCCATTATCTTTTTAGTTTAACAAAATGTTAATTAAAATTTATTAAAAATCTAAAATGTCTATAAATCATTCTTAATTTATTGATAAAATTAAATAATTCACAATGATATCAACACAGCAATTATTTTAAAAAACCTAGTTTTCTTCTATGACCTAATACCTGTGTGCCTGCATGCCTGTCTTTCAGTGGGTGGTATCTTGGTTTTATTCTTCCATGACTCTTTCTCTTTTGCTGTGTGTTGTTTCCTGGTAGGTCTGTAGGTCTTTGTCTCTGTTTGAACTAGTGAGTCTGGTGGCCTTATTTTTCTATTTCTCTTTTGTTCGGATCAGGACCCTTACGCTACTTTTTTAATAAAAAATTATGACCTAATACTTATTTCCACAATTGATGATTAGAAAATAAATGATCTTTTTATTTATTAATGAAATTAAATGACTCAGAAATTTTTTAACTACCTTACAAACTTATCCAATGCTTTATTTCCCCAGTTGATGACTGCAGTCTGCATTCTTTTCAGTCTTTTTTTCTGGTTTACCTCTTAGTTTAAAGGCCGAGCATTTAGACGTGCCATTTTCGCCCCTGAAATATTTAGGAAATCAGATCTCATTAAAAGCAGAGTTGTTGAAAAAATGGAATTGGTATTCCCACGAATATGGACTTCTAGATTTTAATCATTAGAGTGCTGCAGACTGACAAGTTGATATTGTTTTCCCTTATGCTCTCTGAATTCACTGGTCAAGTCAATATTGTGTTCCAACGATTGGATTCGAAATTGTCTCTGAATTCACTGCTCTAGTCAATTTTGTGTTTCAAATTTCCATGAATTGTTGGGTTGGGATTGAAATTGTCTTTGAATTTGACTAGAGGGCAGTGTGGGACAAGAAGCCATGATTCAACCAGCTTGAGCACTGCATTGAAAATAGTAGAAATCTTGGACAGTTGATTGCAGAAAATCAATGCAGATTGATTCAGCTTCATCATTTGATTCAATACATTGAAGTCAACCCAACTTCCAAAGGGATAATCTCTTCAACATTCATCATTCTTTCTTCATTATAATCATGCCATTGTTGTAGTTGTGTAGAAGATTAATCACCACAAGATTTTAGTGAGGTAATTCTTCTTACCGAGTAGAAAAAGTAAAAATTACTGGTAATACATACATTTTTTTTTATTAAATGCATTGTTGTTGGAGCCATGATGTGATTTTTGTGAGGCTGACATCCAAGACTTGTGGGTTATCACATATTATTATTTGTATTATAATTACATAGCATTGTGCTAAATTTCATAGTAAGCTACCTACTTTATTCTTTGAGGTGGATTTAAGTGTGTATTTTATTATTAAATAAAATTATATGATATTTTTGTGAATGGTTATGATGTCTTGATTTAAGATTTTTTATTATTAATAAAAGTATTTTTTAATAGTAGAGTAAGATGTAATTTATTATAATTTTTCTTTTAATTTTTCAATTTTATGAGTTTGTAGGTAAGTGGTTATAAATGAAATTATTAAAATTTATAATTATCTTTTTTATAATTTTAATTTTATTAATTATATTTCATTATGAATCAATTTAATTATTCTAGTTATTTGTATGGATACATTTTATTGAAAAGCATGTAATTTAAATAAGATATAATGATGTCAATAAGAGGAAAGTATAGTGATTAAATCACAATATTGTTGTAATGGTTACCAAAGTTCAAACCTTTGTTGGGCCACTAACTATGTGCCTTCATTAGATTGATGTGCTTGCATGATGTGTAGTACTTTTAATCAGTTGTAGTACTCATAGATTGTGTTCCATTGCTTGGTCATTTGACTCATAGGCTTAAATATGACAATAATTCCTTGGGAATTGAGTCCCCTTAATGGTCTTGACATAAAGTCAATGGGAAGAGATCCTTTCTAATTGGTCTC
This sequence comes from Sequoia sempervirens, assembly GCA_007258455.2. Taxonomy (NCBI): domain Eukaryota; kingdom Viridiplantae; phylum Streptophyta; class Pinopsida; order Cupressales; family Cupressaceae; genus Sequoia; species Sequoia sempervirens. Next base: position 19,496 of record VDFB02122731.1, read on the forward strand.
TCTAGGCTCAAACCAAGCTAAAAACATGATTTTACATAAACAAAGAAAAGAAAAAGATATAATTATTGTTATTAATATTTTATTACCCTTCAATTTATTATAAGCAAAGAGAGAAAAAAAATCTATCATAATGCATACTATTTAACAATTCAATATATATTCAAGTAAAAGGATTAAGATCCTTTTGAAAATTCATTTTTTGTCTTAATAAAAATTAATCTAATATATATTTTTGAAAAATATACATTCAAATAATAGAAATAAATTTTATAATTAATTGTAAGGTATTGTTCTATAAAATCAATTGTAGAAGCATGATCAAAAGAATTGAACCTACCAACATCTTAACCATCATATATATTAAAGATTGTTGGTATATATTATTATAATTAAAATGGATATGAGTGTGTGTTTCTATATATATTAACTAGATAAATACAATCCAAATAAATTTCATTCATTTTTTGATTGAATTAAGTAAATATTATTAACAATCTAATATATATTATAGTAAGATGGTTAAGATCCTTTTGAATTTCATTTTTTTATCTTAATAATAAAATAGTACATATTTTTCTAAAATATATATTTAAATAATATAAATAAATTTCATAATTTATTAGAAGGTCTCAATTTTTAAACCATATTTCAGATATATGATCATAAGTTTCCCAATAGTCTTATTAAATATTTAAGTTTATTGTTTATACACATATCAACATATATTCTCAGATATATTGTATTTATGTTTCAATTAAATAAAAAACAATTACCTCAAATCATATTATTTTAAGATACATTTCTACACAATCTACATTTTCAACTTTTATCATTTTACAATACAAAATAACAGCCTTTAAAATCTAATCCATGATTTAGACTGCAATTAAAGATTTGATCCTAATTTTAAAGCCTAGATAATTAGATAAATCTCCAAAATTAAAATTTTTGCAATACCATTAAAAATGACTCAACAACGTTTATTTGCTGTTATATTTACCCTAATGCTAACTGCCAACTTTCATATAAAAGTTTTTCCCGCTGTTTCCTGTAAGCTGTATTGTTTTGCCAAATATGCTATACAAGGGCTTATAGTAATCAATTACTATATCTTTGTGACTTCAAATAAAATGTCTGAGCAACATATCAGATGAAATTAGAAACGCCGGGTGGAAACCATGTAATGATAACACTCTTCCCAACATGGAAATCTGTAAAATAAATAATGCATATGGACTGACAGGTTGACTTCCATTTATTTTAGCGACGTCCACCACCTACTTGAATGCTTGAACATATATATGCATGGTGGGGCTTGGGAGCAAATTCTTTCTTCCAAATTGACTAGACGGCAATGCCGGACAAGAAGCCATGATTTAGGGAAAGTGGGCACTACAAGATTTTGTTTTCAACGTTTTCATAGTAGAAAATTATTGCCTAAGTTGATTTCGATTTTGAATTGGATAGTATACTTTGAATTCAACTCAGTTTCAAGAACAGAAGCTGTTTTCAATGTAGAAATCATTCATGGTTATCATTGCAACATAGTGGAGTAGAAGAATAATCCCCCCAAAATTCGCAGAAGTGAGAAAAATGTGCCATGCCTATTTTTACCTAGACAAGACTGATAAGGAGGACTTGCACTCATTGATTAATCAGTTTTAGGAAAATTTAAAAGATTTATTAAATAAAATTGGAGTTCATTGTCAATGGATCTTTGGTCTGTTGGTGAGTTGAGTGGTTGTGAATGAATCTATTATGGATAAGTCTTGATGAGTCCAGGTCTCAACAGTATAAGGGAAGAGATCAGGATCATGTTTGAGGAAACTTTGGTGGAATGAATGTCCGTCAGTCCTCTCTTGGCCAATAGAATTTCAACCAAAAACTCGTACTTTCGTATTAGATAGCAACATGATCTTGTGGATGATTTAAGAGGAATCATGATTTAGGAGGTTTGGTTAACTGTCTTACATATAATAAGATATATAAATATTTGAGAATAATATATCACTAAGATGAATGGATGTAAATTAGAACATCATTATCAATCACCACCAACTAGAATAGTGACTTGAGACACCTATCTTGAATCCTAAAATTAGTAATGCTAAATTTTCCTATTGTATTTTGAGGGTTACTATACATTAGAAAAGAATTAGGCATTGGCAGAAATGCCCCTTGAATATTAACACCAAATATTCATGTAAATCCACTCAATCCATAAGGACCTTTACAATGAATAAACCTAGCCTCATATAAGACCCGAGTCAAAATATTAGCTATCTAAGTCTTTTTCCTACAATAGTGAAGATGAAATGCTTACTAGTGGACTAGGTGTCTAATGTAATGGTGATAGGCTTTAATATATTTTATTTTACCATGGGATGGGCAATATTATAGCCTCCACAACACATCCTATTTTTCAAAGGGGATCCATTATTTTGAATTCTAGTAGTTTATAATCTTGATTCTAGTCTTGTAAACCTGATCATATGTTTTTGTTCATTTGAAGATGAAACATTTATTTTGTCATTTTGAGCATTTGAAGGATATAAAATGACATCTGAAAATTATATAGTCATTTTCCACTTTATAACTAATTTTCATGATATTTGTGGATTCTTATATATTTTCTTAGACTAGTTTTGGAATGCCTATTTTTATATTCATTATAGTTTCTATTATTAAAATATTTTGATTTATATATACATTAGGGTAGAACCTTCAATTATATGTCAAGGATGTTCCCTTCACTTATCTTTTTCTATTCAACGTATTGTCTATGTATATAGTGGAGTGTTTGGGAGTCATGGTCTTTGAATATATATGTGCATATTTTTTCTTGATCACATTTGTGGTGGCTTATATTAAAACTATTCGTATATTAGGTTTTTAGTTTAGTAATGGAGTCTATATGCTTTTTCCCTTTAAAGCTAGGTCTTCAAGTCTTTATGATTAATATTAAATAAATTGGCTTGACCCTTGTTGTTGTCAAAGATTATAGCATCTTTGGAACATAGAACAACTATATTACAGGACTTACTCATAGTCTTGTGTTTGGAGAATGTTAATAAATTCAAATCCTAAACATCCCTTAAAAATGGGAGTGTTGTGAAACTCTAGCATATTCAATGCCTCATGTCAAAGGGTGTACCTATAATTGAAATCATAGTGCTTTTGAATCTTGGAATGCTCATAAAAAGATACAAACTATAGATTATTCACAATCTTACATTCATAGAATTAAAGTTTCAAATTGAAATATATTGTTAAAAATTGAGAGTGTAGTGTATCCTAACTTATCTATTGTCTTGGGCATGTTTTTGAAATTGTAGATTCTAGAGTCCAAGTATTTTTAGGACACAAGACTGCATATACAACATGTTTTACTTGCTATCACATGTCTAGGTAAAATTATTTCAAGTCCAAATCTAAGTTCTAGTAAATGTGAGAACCTAAGAAGATCTAATATATGTTGGAAAATGAGCCACATCTGATCAAAGGTGGACCAACCACAAAGGGGCTAGTAGCTCAACAATAGAGCATATCATTCGCAAATGAGAGGTCCTAGCTTCAAATTTTAGCTAGTCCATGAAAATGTTAACATTGTACCAAAACATAGGTTAATAGAGCTAGACCAAGTTAGGAACCTTGAGCACACCTACAATATGACTCAATGAGGCATGTTGGAAAATGACCCACACCTATATTAAAGATAGACTGATTGCAAAAAAGATTAATAGATCAATGACAAAAACATCCCAAGGCCAAATAAAAATCATAGATTTAACTCCTAATTAATCCATAAAATATCTAACAATATATATATATTCAAAACATTTGCATTCGTAAGAAAATTAAATTTAAAATCTAGATTGACCGATAACCCATTGCCTGACATCCAATGTATCTTAGCTTTCACATCTAAGTTACTCGAGTGTATTGGATCCAAGGTCATAACGTGTTGTATTGGATAAAGGTTCTCACGTCTGAAGGATGCGAAATTTTTTAAATTCAAAGAACCATTGAATCCGAGAATCCAAGAGAATTTATTTGACTCGCGAGCGTATTCTATACCCTAGAGAGCAGGCAAACTATGATCTATTCGCAGCCTCATGGTTGCCACTTTAGTTTAAAGTAAAAAAACTTTGAACTCCTAGAAAACTCGAGAGAGCCCACGTAATATGATTGATTTGCTAGTTTGCATTTGAGTTACAAAGCTCGATTGGCCCTTAAACTATATTAGATTCGGGTGCTTTTAAGTATGATTTATACGTGTCTCCCATTTATATCATGTTATAAGTCAAATGCCCTTCTGAAGTTCCTCAAACTGTGTACACGTGTGTGCAGAAAAGGTGATGGGGCTGGATTTTAAAGATTGATGATGCTTTAGATACTACCTGGTGATAGCCATGGCCAGAGAGAGTGAGCGATGTGCCAAAAACCTATTGCAATGAAAAGATCCTTATTATTAGGAAGTTCTTATTAAACTTTATGCCGGGTGCACGCCATATTTTGATTGCATCAGAGAGCTCCCCTCCATCAATCAATTATTTGTTCGGCTGTTTCATATTAGCCAACCTGTGATGCCCATTGATCTTACAACTTCACCCTTTCATAGTCATTGATCTATTGTACTAGTTAATAAACAATTCTCTCAAGATTATAATTTTATTTCAAGTTTGAAGCAATTATGTATCTAAATTATATGTGTTAATTTTTTGATGGATTTGTTAAGAGTTGAATCTAGATCTCCTATTTGCTGTTAGGGTGTTCTAATACTAAGCTATCACCCATCTTGTTGAATGGTCCATTTTTAGTCCGAGTGTGACTCATATTCTAAAACCCTTGTTTGAGTCATAAAAGATCCTCGAGGATCATAGCTTGGCTTGACTTTGATATCACATCAAAAATAATAGGCACAAATATTGCAAAACAAAATCATTGTTACCCATTTAAATTTAAAATGTAAATATAATATTAATTTTTTCAATTATTTACAACATACCATGACATTCATATGAAACATTCCATTTGTACAATTTCCCAAAAAAA